>VCRD01003929.1:0-42355 GCA_006783055.1 Trinorchestia longiramus
TATATATATATATATATATATATATATATATATATATATATATATCAGAGAAAGGAGATAAACGAGATAAAGAGAATATACGAAGTAACAAGTAAACGAGTGGGTCCACTATAAAGATAATCGACGATAATCGCTGTCACCGGGAGCCTGACACTTCCCTCCACCTATAGGCAATCCCCAAACTCCCTGCATTCCTCAGCAGTTCAGTAGGCCATCTCTGCAGTCGGCCCAAACAGAGTCATCCAACTGTCTCTCCACCTATTTCTGAACATGAACGATCCCTTCCCAAATCAATCTAAACACTCCTCTACCCAACTGCGATCAGGCCACAGCAGAACCATGAACTCGTACCAGGCCCGAATAGGAGCAGTGCATGACCCCACGTGTCCTGCCTGCGGAGCCGTGGACTAGACTGAAGCATCATCAACGTACGCCCTTAAATGTCATGAATTTACCATTATAAAAATAACCTTCATTTTTACCACTAAAAATGAGACTAAACTTCAAGTAATTTTGTCCAACCCCTCACAATTAAAAACAAACAAACAAACAAACAAACAACTTTATTTCCAATCAAGTACACAATACATAGACATTAGTACATTGGTTTTTCAAATTCTTAAGGTTAACATTCTTAGAGTAAGGATGATGGTGAGCTCCGTGCGACAATCCCGGGATGTGTCCATGGGTGGGGAGTTGAGGGCTTACCGATAAGTGAGAGCTCACGGCGCGAAACGAAACCAGCTCGTATTCATGGCCGGGTTTCGAACCCGCGGTCTTTCTGCCCGAAGCAGAGACCTGATACCAAACACAGGCCGCAAACCACTCGACCACGGTGGCTGCTGTGTTCCTTCACTCTCAACCTATTTCCCTTCTCCCATCCACCCCCACCCGAGCCTCCCCCACACCCGTGAGTTCTTCCCCGGATCACCCGCTGGGCAAACAACAACAACAAAGCCAGATATGTATTGTCTTCTCTGCATCGTTCTCAGAGTATTGGCGAAGTTGGATTGCAGAAACATTTTTGGTCTCTCATTGACGTTAAAATAGATGTTGACCACTAGTTTGATATATTTTGCATTCAAACGAAATTTTTTACAAAAACTTTGCGTGTATGAACTTCTTAGTACATGAATAAGCTGGAATTCATAAACATGTATGAATTAAAAAAGGGATCAGTTTCATGGGTACTGCAGTTGGAATACAGATAGAAAGTAAATTTATTAGCTTGCTTCTACATATAACCAATAAAAAATCGCAATGCACACATGCCAACAGGGGCTTAGTCAAAAAATCCCTGATTTTTTACGTGCAAAATACTATAGTTTAGAAGTGTCATGCTGTCTGAAAATGGGCATTTTCCTGTTAACAACTTCTAAATAATTTAATTCACTACTAATGCCTTTTTCCGAAGGATTCATAATAGGCACACATGTTTCTGTTACCATAACACAACCACTTCTCACTGGCCGTTAGGCAAAAGCAGTAGAAAAAATATAAGCGTTCATCATAATTTGTGAGAAAACTGCAATGTTTGCTATGTTATTTGCTTTTATAAATTGATAAGACTGTGATGCTCATATCGCGTTATTGTTCATCAATTACGAATTTAAATGCATAAGCTTTCTAACTACGGCTAAACTAACGATATGAAATAATTTTTCTATTATTATGTACTACGATATATTTACGATGGTTATGTTATCAAGGTACATTATAGATCTCCTGAATGTTGTGAATATGGGTTTTTCAATATTGATAAATTGCAACCAATTACCAATTGTTTTATATCCCTCCCTAAAATCTGGAGAACATAATATACCTTGTTGATTATAAGATTAATCAAAGTGGCATTTTTCTGGTACAACGATGACAATGGATAAAAGTAAATTAAATTAGTAATGTGATAATGGAGTTAGGATAAATTAAGGAGTAAGGGTGTTTAATTTCTTGAGTTGAAACAGAAAGCTCATGAAAATCAACAGAAAATAGAAAATTTATTTTCTGTTCATTATTGTATGGGAACTGAATGTCAGGACAGTTGTGGACTATGTAATTACAAAATAATCGTTGACAAAAATTACTAGTTATAAAAATAAAAGTACAGATGATGTTCAACCTATAATTCATTCTGAGTTTTAGTTTTAGAGGTTATTTTCATTATGGTCTTCATATAGTGCTAATATGATGCTTAATTAAGTCTATGCCATTTTTACTATGCCTGATTAAGGTTAGTTTGCATTAGAGATTATTAAATGAATGTACCACATTGCAAAACCAGAAGAAAACAAGAAAAGGATATACTAATTGCTTGTAGAAGCAGTCAATGATAATATAATTGCTTGATAAGCAGTCACACAAACAAACAGCTGCACTTAGCACCTAATCCAAATTTTGGAAAGTCAAGCAGAGGTTTGGATAACAATACTATTTTACTGCAAGTTTAGAATTGCATTCTCATTATTTCAAAAGATTACATCAAATTCAAAACTATCATGACAGTATGATTGTAATTGCAGATTAACATTTTATTATTTTAGTAATACATCTGAATGTTGTGGTAAAAGAGTACTACAAATTAAACCTTATAATATATTACTGGTAAAGAATACAGCTACAATGCTTAAATGACCCTATAGATGCTACTGAAAAGGAGATTGCTTGTCCATCTTATTTGTTAATTGGAAATCTTTTCTAGTCAATAAATTAAGTCTGATAAATTAGTATCATAAGTTTGAGATAAGCACTTTATAACCTGGAGAAGCAATGGCAGGCTGTGAAACAAGATCTAGTGTGTGTTCAGATAGAAGTAAAAGTTATTAACCAAATTACTTGTGAAGTCCAATGTGTTAACTGAGAAACCACTAAGCTCCATCAAATAAATATGTAACTTCAATTATGATTTTAATTAATATTCATAGTGTAATGATCACATAGTTAGAAGGCAGAAATTCTGGTATTAGGGACTTATAATAATAATAATAATAATAATAGGATGTAAATATGTTTTATTCCTAGATTTATAGATGAATTAATGGTAAACTATGTACTTATGTACAGTAAACATGTTTTTTCACATTTTTCCTGTGATTTATGGCTATCAGAGGTTAATAATTTCATGGCTGACTGATATATTTTCATCCAAAATCCTGGCAGTGTCTTGTAATAATAAAGCCTTTGCTCTAGGTTCCCTGGGTTGGTATTTAGTACCTGGGGTTATAATTCTATTGAGTGTTTTCTTCTTCAGTATCTATGGTTTGGTTAATGAAATGATAGCAAGTGTTATGGAATGGTTTTGTTACTCAGGATATATAGGTACTACTAAATCTTGGTTCCATTTATTTTTCTTAAATAAGAAAAAATAGATTTAAAAGTTTAAAAAAATTGATGTATATGGAACATAGACTATGATAAATTATTTTCATATAGCTTGGACATAGATAAAAGAAATTTTCTTTCTAATGTATTCCAGTTAGGCATATAGTTATTCTATTTTTTTAACAAGTTTACCACATGAGAACATTCACTAAATATGTTAGAGTAAGGTTTTGGACATTCATGGCCACTTCATGTTGTATTATACATATTAGACAGATCTGTGAATGAAAAGTGTCTGCTGAGAAGGAATTTTCTGATGAGATGTTCATTATGTTTGTCAAGCAGACAAGTTTATAAAATTGGACATTGCTAAGATTTCAGCCAAAAATATTGAGCATTTGACAGGGACCAGATCCTCAAAGATAATTGAAGCAAAACTTTATATTAAACTCAAATACAAAAATGTCATATCTCTTTTTTTTGTGTTATCAGTGGTCCATTGGATTTGCTCATTCTTTAATCCTCCAGACTTGGAACTGGAATTTACTCTTAAAAGAAAATTGTGAAAGTTTAAAAAATATACTAAGGTCAATTTGGAGTTACAAGAGGTATAGGGTTGGAGCACAGAATGGTCTATACCAGTGCTTCTCAGAAAATTTGGTGCATCATAGAGCAGTTTTTTTATTGTGCCAGGGACTGTTAATATTTCTTAGTAATATTAATTCATGCCCAAAAAATACCAGCAGCTGATGGCTGGACCACCACATTGAAGACACACACCTGCCACTGAATATTTTTCCTTATAATTACTTCATTTCTACATTAACTTTGATATAGTTTCTAATACACTACTTCATTGGCATTAACAGCTGTAACTGAATCCCTGGAAGTATTGTTACTTTTGAGCCAATTGCTATTTCTCACTAAAGTAATTTAATTGAATCAATATCTGTGATAATGTTTATTCAGTTGATGTTGATACTTGTCTTGGTTGCAGTTGAAACTATTTTATGAAATTGTTGGATATTGACTAAAGTTCTTTATTTTGGGTTTAAAATTGAATATTAGTGCTAAATGTTTGTGTGGAATTGATGTGCAGATCTTCTTACTGATTTACACATTACAGTCTTATTACCACTTTTATCCACTTGCTGTTTAAATAATTATGGGTGAGTTAAAATGAAGTTTATTTGCATGTAAAATGAGCAATGCTTCTTTATTTCACAGTTTGTGCTACAGATTTCTTTCCTTCTTGAGTGTTCTGTATAGCTAGGCCTGTAAAATAATTTAAACTATCTTTTTGAAAGAAAGAAGGCTAAAAACCTCATTTCTGATTATCTAGACAATATATATACATACATTGGATTTTCAGTTCTTGATGCTAATACATATCTTAAAACTAGTGATGATGCTGACAGCAATTGTTGCCATATTTTTGTGTTGTACTTCAGGTAGAGACTAGTAGTAACAGGGAGAAGGAAAAAATGAAAAAAATGCACATAAATAGTACAAAAATTTGTCATTAAAAACAAAACATAGAGGCTCTGTGCCTTATTAAAATTGTCTAATTTTGAGAATAAAAGGCATTCTGTTGTTAAAAAGCAAAATTAGAGTGCTGGGAGGCCCCTGTCTTGCTGAAAAACTGTATTATGTAGTCTAATATCAGCTTTTGTATTTTATATTCCCTATTTATTCACTAATTTAAACCTGATCTTAATCACACACAGCACACTCATTTATTTGTTAAGTTTTGCTTGTTTTTTCATCACATTACAAATGTTCATTCTCTGTTAAAATTTGTCATTGTTACCAGAAACTGGTGTGTTTGATATTGTAACTTTTATTTAACACGTTGCCTCCGATTGCCTGATTGGTGTAAAACTCCACTTTGTACGCATAGTCACTAGAAGGATCTGAAAAAATTACAGAACCTAACCTAAGTGGTACACATACGTACCACTTCGGAGTCAGCATGTTAAGGATATAAAATTGCTTAGATGTTCTCTACTCGCGCCTCATTGAGTCTTACTGTTTTTTCTTACACGACAGAGAGTGAGGAGCTCGACTATGAATACACTGACCCTGAGGATGAAGGTGATCCTCAACTCTCAGTTACCTCTGCTCTTTCTAAAGTTTCACTTCCGTTGAACATCAGTCCCTGTAGGTCTCTTTTGAAGAATTTTGAAGAGTCTTCACCCGAGCACAAGATCACTCCCAAGCCAAGTTCTGTAGAGTCAATTTCAGGCATTGGTTTAACATGCTGTGGAAATAATGAACAAAAATCTTCTGTTTTTGTTCACCATAAAGACTTTCATGCTCAGGATGTACCTGTTGTAAGCAAGTCCAGTAGAGTTGTTATTACTGCATCAAAGTCGCAAGACCACTGGAATACAAAAGGAAGACCTGAATGTTGTTCTCCCAAGAGAAGTGACTTCACTTCTTGCAATAAGAGATACTCAGACAAGTCAGGATGTAATGTTGAACTTCGTGCTCTCTCTCCAGAGAATTATTTTGCCAATTCTGGAAGTTTTGATGCTGAAGCAAATGCAGAAAGTGAACCTGTGCATTGCACCGGTGGTTCTTCTTCTTTCCCTGTTGTTAACACCCGCACAAGCAGTAGTTCAGTCATGCCACTGCCAAGTCGGTGCACCAGTAATTTGACTCGCACGTATGTTGTACTTTTAAGTACTGTAAAGTGTCATGAATAATATAATTTTGTATGAGTAATGTGAGCTTTTGAAAGATTATTAATTTGTCAAGGGTACATAATATTTGGTATGTATGTGCCAGTAGGTGTTTGAAAGAGCTCCATTAAACGGTTTATATTATTTTGAATTGATCAGTTTTTAAATGAAGAACATGGGGGATTTAGCACATGTATAATCTATTTCAATATACGTATATCAATAAGTTAGCACTTCACAATGTTATCAGAAAATACCTCGTATCATTTTATTTTCTAGTATGACGTTTCTTTAAGAATTTTTGCTTCAACGATAGTATTTCAGCTAAAAAAATCCTTTCAATCTATGTAGTGTGGTGCTGTGTTCCGTGATAATTATTGATTTTTGATGACACTTTATTCCGACATGTCTTGTCCTTTCAGTTTTATTTACTTCGTTTGCACAATTTACAGTGGTACCTCGACATACGAATATCCTAACTTACTAGTTATTTAACATACGAATGGTCATTTTGTTCAATTTCCGCCCAACATACGAATGTTTTTGGTTCAGATTTCCATGGGTGGAATTCTGAACCAAATGACCATTCGTATGTTAAATAATTCTTAACGAGGTACCACTGTAATTTAACATGTTGACTCCGATTGCTTGATTGGTATAAAACTTCACTTTGTACGCATAGTCACTAGAAGGATCTGAAAAAATTACAGAACCTAACCTAAGTGGTACACATACGTACCACTTCGGAGTCAACGTGTTAATGAGTATTTCGCTTGTGAAATTGTTGATAATATCTTTTGAATTAATTTTCATTATTGTAAATTAGATATTGAAAATATAATTTTTTACCAACAATTATTCCCATTGCGACAGCATTTAATTTGACGTTTCATTACTTCTATACAGGACTTCAAAAACTTTGGCTCCTTCAACTTCACTGCTTTCCAGCCTGGAGCGCTCAAACATATTACCAGACGCTATTACTGACACCAGAAATACAAATTTAAAAACTCCATGGTCTTTCACCTCTCAGAAACACTCCACCCATTCGTCCGTAAATGTTAGTGCTAATAAAGTGCAGTCTAAGACATCCGTTGATCCCACTGTTCGTACGCGTCGCTCGAAACGCAATATCTCTTCGGAAATTCGGAGAACGGATGTTGTGCAGCCAAAAATACTTTCCAAACATGCCCTTGACGTTAATGGTCTCAGACGAAGCAACGCCAGTACCACCGTTCACAAAAACCTGGTCATAAATTCTGATACCCGTGATGCGGAACTCTTCTCATCAGACAGTATGGCAGAAACTGAAAAAGATAGTCTGGAAATGCCATCGAAGGCTGTAGTTCAAAAATCTAAGAGGAGACGAACACGTTCGGCTGGGTCTTCGATGACATCTTGCGTTTCAATTCATCGTGAGCCAGATTCTGATGTTCAGAAACAACCAGATGCAGGGTCAGGTTCTAGTGACTTCGATGATATGCCCACTTTATCAGATTTGTGTAAGTTTACGTCGTGTTCCGATGTAGGAGAACAAAAGCGTGGTCTAAAAACTACGCTTCCACAGATGGAAGATCTGCCCATCTCTTCTTCAGAGTTAAGATCTAAAAAACGATGTCTTGAAAATCCTCACAAGGAAATTAAACTCAAGGCTGATGCAAAGTTGGAAAGGCTAAAGCGCGTTTGGGAGACTGTTGATAAAGTTGCTAAAGGTGCTTTCGTCTCTCCTTTGCAGAAGCTTACTGACGAAAATCATGGAGCTCCTAGAAAGGAGCGAATAGTGTCCTGTTCATCATTGGCTCCCAATACAGAATACCGACGCATACAGGAACCCACAATATTCATAAGTAAGGTTCAGAGCAACTGTGAATCTGATTCTTTGTTTCGTACTGGAAGTTTGGCTCGTGCGTTGAAGCATGAGGAAGCTGCTGTAAATTTTCCAGCGGACTGCAAAAAATTGGAAACTTCTCCCAGTGATTCTTTGTTATTATCTTCGGAAGGTAACAGCAACGGGACACATCATGGTTCTATAACATTCAATGAGTCTAAGAAGAGCACTTTGAAAAATATGGAGATAAATGAATCAGGTGAAAGTTTGACATACAAAAACAAAACTTTAATGACTTGTGTCCAGTCGCTCACAAAGTTTGATCATTCTCGTGATTTGCTCGAATGTAACCCTGAGTTGACCAAACCGACTGGGCATTTACAGACACTTCCAGCTAATTCAGTGGGTTCTATGGATGACTGTCGTTATAATTTGATTGTTCCTGAATCTTCTAATTCTTCTGTTACGCCATCGGACGCAATTGCCAATGCAGCAGAGCTAGAAATTGTTGAATCAAGTTCTACGAGATTATTGATTAAACAAGCCTCTTCTAGACGTTATACGAGACCCACTTCTTCAAAATATTCTAGTGAAATCAGTTCTGCAAAACGAACAATTAAACCTACTTCAAAACTGTCTACTGTATCCACTAACTCAGAACGTCCTCGGCCACTTTCTCGGAAACTTGGACTAAATGCTACAAAGCGTATTGGACCAGCTTCTTGTAAACCATCTCTAGAACGAGCATCTGCCAAAGTCTCTAATGAATCAACGTTTTCTGAATCCGATGAGCCAACATTTCTAAAGTCTTCGTTAGAGTCCTCAGCTTCTAAACGTTCTATTGGACCATCGTTTTCTAAACTTTCTAAACCAGTCTCTCTTAAACCCTTTCATGCTCCATCTTCTGCTCTATCTGTTGAACATGTTCTCAAAGGTGCCCTATCTCGGTCTTCTTCTGTTCTTCAGGCCACTTCTATAAATTCTGGTCCACCAACGTTTTCTGAATGCTTGCAATCCAACGTATCGGAACCATCTTTAGTGCGGACCGCTTGTAACTCTGGCGCACAGTCAGGGCAAAATTGTTCATTGGAATCCTTTGACAACAGTTGTCTTCTTTCTCATACTGAACCTAGAACGTTCGATCAGTGCACCACCAGTGCTTCTCCAACGTTCTCTGCTAGTCTAAGTAGTTCCTTACCGTGTGAAGCGACTTCAAGCAGCTCCGAAGTTCTACCTAAATGTAATAGTTTAGAAAGAGCTTCCTCAGAAACAGCCTGTTCTAGCGTGGTCGGGTTGCGTTGCTTGGCTCGACGTGGCTCAGTTTCACGTGGTTTGATTTTGCGTGGCTCAGTTTCACGTGGTTTGATTTCGCGTGGCTCTGTTTCACGTGGTTTGATTTCGCGTGGCTCAGTTTCACGTGGTTCGATTTCGCGTGGCACAGTTTCACGTGGTTTGATTTCGCGTGGCTCAGTTTCACGTGGCTCAGTTTCACGTGGCTCAGTTCCACGTGGCTCAGTTCCACGTGGTTCGATTTCGCGTGGCTCAGTTTCACGTGGCTCAGTTTCACGTGTTTCGATTTCGCGTGACTCAGTTTCACGTGGTTCGATTTCGCGTGACTCAGTTTCACGTGGTTCGATTTCGCGTGGCTCGGTTTCACGTGGTTCGATTTCGCGCGGCTCAGTTTCACGTGGTTTGATTTCGCGCGGCTCAGTTTATCGCAGTTCAATTTCACGTGGCTCAGTTTCACGTGGATCGATTTCCCACGGCCCAGTTTCACGGAACACAATCGCATGCAACGTTCTCTCGGGTAACATCGTTGCGCAGGCAGTCAACCCGTCGGAAATCATTCCAAGATCTATTGTGCCACCTAATCTAGAGATTGACATTCCTCTTCAGTTGTCGAAGACGCGGAAACTCTTCTTCAAACTTTCAAAACCTTTGCATAGCTTTATCCCCTCTGAGTATGCTCACAAAACCAATTATGTAATGAAGGTGAAAGAACTCCGCAGATCTGATCATAAAGAAACCTACCTGAGGGATGTGTTCTTATTCGCTGAGCAGCCCGACCATATGACGCTTCCTTATATCAGACTACTTCCATTCTTTGCTCTCAATCCTGAAGACGACTTGCACCCTCTGAATTTGGAAGGGAAAGTTCTCTATTTGCTTATAGATACATTGTCCGTTGAGTACAACAATTTCTCCAACTGTGGTACGATTGCCTGTCTTGAAAACGATCAAGTCGTTATATTTGTATACGGCTTTGATAGCTATCAATTTTCTCCAGAAGCTCTTTTTCCAGCCGTGACGAAACCTACCATTGAAGATGTCTTTAACAAACGTTCTGCAAAGGGGGCGTTCGAGTCTTCAGTGTTTGTAAAATTAAACAGTGATGCGTTCGTGATGGACCCCAGAATTCTGACAGCCTCGCTGTCTTTGCGCATGGATGCTTTTCTAATGAAGGGGACACCTGACTGGCATGCGATGCAGCCGTCCGTAGTGATAGGTTCCAGAATTTCCTGTAGATTTCCCGATGAAGTGCAACCTAAACGGAACATCTTGGAACAAACTAGTACCGAAACTGAAAAGAACATCTTGGAACAAACTAGTACCGAAACTGAAAAGAACATCTTGGAACAAAGTAGCACAATACATGAAAAGAACATTTCGGAACAAACTAGCACCGAAACTGAAAAGGACATCTTGGAACAAAGTAGCACAATACATGAAAAGAACATTTCGGAACAAACTAGCACCGAAACTGAAAAGAACATCTTGGAACAAAGTAGCACAATACATGAAAAGAACATTTCGGAACAAAGTAGCACCAAACAACAGGCGGAGCGTTTTTGTGGCTCGTCTTCCAGCGGAATTTTTGGTAAACTAACAAGGCAAAATCATGCTTCCCCTGAGCTTGAAGGTGCGAATAAGAACGATGATGGGTTGTTGCGCACCCTACCGCAGGAGCTTCCGTCCTACAAAGTTCGTGATAACTGGACAGCGTCGTCAGCGCGTCCATGTGCTACTAATCACGAATGCATTTCTCCCGAAAGAAATCATTTTCCTATGGAAAGCCACACCAACGATAGAATTCGTACAAATGAAACTGAAAATCTATCTTCAAATAACACATCCACGATACAGCGGAATGTCAGTCCTAGCAGAAGTATTAGCCCTCATGGTCAGAAGCATTCTTTCAGTCCTTCCTCAGAAGTTACTTTTGTATGCAATAACAATATGAGTGACGGCAAAGAACAAAACACACCGAATACAACGCCTGTTGGATTGTTTCCGGATTCTAGGTCTTCATCACCCGCAATTACATCTTCGTTAGTGGCACCAGCTCGTGAAGACCAGACTTCGCTGTTTCTTTACAGTGCATCAAATCCAACACTGACCTCGACTTCCAATAAGTCTGACGAACAAACTGTCTTTCCTGGAAGCCAAGACACGACGACTCAAACGCCATCTCAAGGAGAAGCTGCGGAAGATTCCAAAGCAGACACTCGTGGCAGCTGCAAGCATGCACTGAAACTGTCCAGATGTCACTCGAGTGTGACGAGTCCGAACTCCTTGACCTCGCCCTGCTCTCTGGAGCCGTCTCCAGTGGAGTTGGATCAAATGAAATCGATTTCATTACTTCGTCATAGCACTGCTAGCTCCAAGAAGCTTCATGGTTCAGGTGGCCTGTGCAAACCAGAATTCGTCGAACAGAATGTCGACTCGTACAGGTTAGTTGACCAGTCGAAGTCTTATCTCTACGCTATTTTTAGAGTTAACTTTATATACGAGAAATTTTAAAATTTTGACTGATTGAACTGTTAAATGAAGAACACATTTTTTTGAAAGGTGTAATTTTTCCGGATAGCTGAAGGATAATCACAGTTTCCAGTTTGATGTGATCAAGGTTACGCATCTGAGACCCTCTCATTCGTGTAGTGATGGTCGTGTACCAAGGTCGTACTTGATTTGAGAAAGGCAAAGTTAACTGCTTCCTACGCTGTGTATTGTGTGTATCTTTAAGATGATTTTTTTTAGCTATGTGCCTGTGTTCTGTCCTCTCTAATGGAAAACATGGCAAGCGCAGGTTGGAAGATCTGAAGTACTGTGAATCTGGTCTCTAACATGAGTGCAAGGTTCAGCATCGCATTGTATGTAAAGACGGGAGCAAAAAATAAGGAAAGTTTTTCCAATTTGCGACAAGCATTGTCTGGGTACCGGCATTGAAACCCAGTATCATGAATCTTAGCTTCTGTACGCAGTAAATGTTGTTAAAAGACATCGCAACAATGACGATTTAATATTTTTTTTCAGCAGGGTGGGGCGAGGCTATGATTCTAGACCGGTGAAGAGGCTGGAGTGCCAAACCGTGGGACCTAAAAGGAAAGTAAGTGACCGACATTTAACGAATAAATTTAGCGTGACGTGTGAAGTACATCATTTCTGTTCCTCTTGTGATTTGTTGCTCTGAGTTACTGGTAGAGGTTTACGTGATGACTTCACTGCTTGAAGGGTGACAGCATATATACGGCTAATAGGATCAATGTAGTAAAGCGCTAATTTCAATGCCCAGAAGTATTTGATAGAACTTGGAAGAACTAGAGCCCTTTTAATATTCGTTTATTTATATGGGTATATTTTTCTCTATTTCGTTCTACGAAGTTCTCGTATCACTCATTTTACAGAATGAGTCTTCGTTATCTCGTGCAAAGCTCCAATTTACATCCTTAAGGACACTTTAGGTAGTTTTACGATTTCGGTAATTTCTTATTTTATTACCAATAAATATTATTTCCAAGGTCAATATTGAAGTTTTCGTAAAATCAAAAGTTTTTGTTGAAAAGACCAAGAAAGGAATGCTAGAAATGGATTTTAGTTCTAAATTGTAATATTGTCAGAGAACAGCATGCAGTGCTATAATATCACCTTCACCTAGGAGTGACCTATGCACGCTAGTTCACACATGAGTGACCTATGCACACTAGTTCACACATGAGTGACCTATGCACACTAGTTCACACATGAGTGACCTATGCACACTAGTTCACACATGAGTGACCGATGCACACTAGTTCACACATGAGTGACCGATGCACACTAGTTCACATATGAGTGACCTATGTACATTAGTTCACACATGAGTAACATATGCACGCTAGCTGCATGAGTAACTTATGCACACTAGTTGCATGAGTAACTTATGCACGCTAGTTGCATGAGTAGCTTATGTACGCTAGTTGCATGAGTAACTTATGTACGCTAGTTGCATGAGTAGCTTATGTACGCTAGTTGCATGAGTAGCTTATGTACGCTAGTTGCATGAGTAACTTATGTACGCTAGTTGCATGAGTAGCTTATGTACGCTAGTTGCATGAGTAACTTATGTACGCTAGTTGCATGAGTAACTTATGTACGCTAGTTGCATGAGTAGCTTATGTACGCTAGTTGCATGAGTAGCTTATGTACGCTAGTTGCATGAGTAACTTATGTACGCTAGTTGCATGAGTAGCTTATGTACGCTAGTCGCATGAGTAACTTATGTACGCTAGTTGCATGAGTAGCTTATGTACGCTAGTTGCATGAGTAACTTATGTACGCTAGTTGCATGAGTAGCTTATGTACGCTAGTTGCATGAGTAACTTATGTACGCTAGTTGCATGAGTAGCTTATGTACGCTAGTTGCATGAGTAACTTATGTACGCTAGTTACATGAGTAGCTTATGTACGCTAGTTGCATGAGTAGCTTATGTACGCTAGTTGCATGAGTAACTTATGTACGCTAGTTGCATGAGTAGCTTTTGTACGCTAGTTACATGAGTAGCTTATGTACGCTAGTTGCATGAGTAACTTATGTACGCTAGTTGCATGAGTAACTTATGTACGCTAGTTACATGAGTAGCATATGCAACCAAGTAACATGCAGTGACTTTGACAATTATGTGCACAACTGAATGTTTTAATTTATTGCTTGCGTTTGGGATAAGGAATAGTTAAAAATCAGGAAATATATCTTTAACACAATAAATATACAGGATTTAGAAATTTTATCTTTTCAGTAACACAATCAACGAAACAAAATTCCAGATAGGATAAAAGTAATTGACTAGTATTAGTATCAAGTAACATCATTGAAATTGCACCCCTAAATGTTAATATATCAGGTTGGTGCAAAAGTATTGTCCGATTTTTGGAATGAATGTTTAAAATTAGATTTGTCAATTATTTACATTTTGTTATAGGTGTAATATACGTATTTGTATGACTAAACTGAAAGATTTTATGTCATATTATCTCTGTTACGCTCACCTTATTTATAAAAATTGACACCCATGTTTTTCCCATCTAAAAATCGCATAAGAAATGTTTTACTCTGCGAATTTCATAAAGGTATTAATGCAAGTGCTGTAGCGAAATCTTTTCAGAGCACTTATGGATATGATATAGTAAATGAAAGGAGTTGTAGTAAATAGTGTTCTCGTTTTCGAAGTAGTTATTTCACTTTAAAAGATGAGTCAAAGAAAGGTCGTCCAAGAACACTTGATTCCGATCAGTTAAATGTTCTTGTTTCCGAGAATCCTACTGTTCCCTCTAGGGAAATAGCAAGACAATTAGACGTGGCTCATGAACCGTGGTACGCCTGCTAAACCACGCTGGAAAAGTTTGTGGCCGGAAAATGGGTTCTTCACGAGCTGTCTCCAGAAAATGGGAAATAACGGGCTGTTTGTTGTCAATCCTTGCTTTCGCAACGCATTCAAGAATCATTTTTGGACAGGATTGTTACTGGTGACGAAAAGTGGATTCTTTACCATAATGTTAAGCGCCGTCGTTCTTGGATCATTCGAGGATGAGGGCCAGTTCAACAACCGAGAGCAGGACTTTATCCGAGAAGGATCATGTTGAGCGTGTGGTAGGATGTTAAAGGAATAATCTGTTATGGACTGTTAGACAACAACCAAACAATAAATGCTAATGTTTATTGTGAGCAACTTCGTCGTTTAAAAACATTTTTGAGCCTTAAGCGAGCATCGTTCGTTAACAGAGAGGGTCATCTTCCATCACGATAATGCTCGTCCTCACACAGCTCGACTTATCGAATCTCTATTGGAAGAACGCGGCTGGGAAATACTGACTCATTCTCCATACTCACCTGACCTTGCTGCTTCTGATTTCTATTTGTTCCGAGGAATACAGAACCATTTTGTTGGACTTAAGTTAACAAGAGAAGATATTGAAAACGATTTAAATTTATATTTCAATTCTAAACTCAGAAATTTACAAGCAAGATATTTATAAGCTTGTTGAAAGGTGAAATGAAGTCATTGAATGCAAAGGAGAGTGTGTTAATGAATAAATATTTTCATAGTCATTGGCTTATTAATTTTCACCCAAAATCTTTTCATCGGACATTACTTTTGCACTAACCTGAAATTTGTTTAAAACACATTCAAGCAGCTTTGAAAAGCTCTCAGAAACTTGTACACACAATTGTAAACGTTCAAGTATAGTCTTCATTTGTTAACTTAGACTTTTGAAGCTGCCCTCGTGCTTCATGTGTAGTTATTTGCTGGTGTTAGCCTAAAGCAGTAATTTGTCGTCTTGGCTTTTAGAGTGACGTGAACTGCAACTGTGTAGGGGCAGTTGTACTCCAAGTGCAAGAAGTAACTGTGTTATTAGTTGTCTTGCTCCTGGTCTCGCAAACAAAAAGTGTGTGTTTGCAGTTGTCTCTCTCCGAGTCTGGTTAACAACACGTGTGTGTTTGCAGTTGTCTCACTCTGAGTCTGGTTAACAACACGTGTGTGTTTGCAGTTGTCTCACTCTGAGTCTGGTTAACAACACGTGTGTGTAGTCTCGCTCCGAGTCTCGCTAACAAAAAGTGTGTGTTTGCAGTTGTCTCACTCTGAGTCTGGTAAACAACAAGTGTGTGTTTGCAGTTGTCTCTCTCCGAGTCTGGTAAACAACAAGTGTGTGTTTGCAGTTGTCTCTCTCCGAGTCTGGTTAACAACACGTGTATGTTTGCAGTTGTCTGCTGTGGCTCAAGAACTTCACACGTGCATGGTGTGCGACTGCATCATGAGTGGGTCGTTCTGGTGCTTCAGAGTGCACATGAACAGCAAGAGACACCTCACCAACACCGCCACGCAGCTACGTGCCATGTCCGACATGCTCTTCAAAATTAGAGGTGCGTGTGTGCATATTAATTTTTTTTGTACCGAGTTTCATGGTTTTAGAGTAATTGTAGAAAACGGCTCATTTGAACTGAATCTTTTTCACGTACACAAATTGTTCGTTAATCATGTAAAGTGTGTAATAGTGAATTGAACTAGCCTTGCATTTCCATGCATTATACATTCATATATATGTATATACTTGTTTGAACTTCGTACGTGTACGCTGACCTTTTGCTTTAGAACGTGTAAGCTGCTGTTTTGACATAAAGTGTACAAAACAGGCGGCATATTAGTTTCCCTGCTTTCTGGGTCATACATCAGAATTTCAGAATGAATCATTGGTCTGGTCAATCTACCACCGGTGTTGTAATGCAAGGCAGTGAAGCGAGACGAGTAGGCACGAACGTAACAGCTTAACTCATCAAGTACCATATCTTAGATCGCTCCATCAACTAGAGTCAAGGAGGATTTTACAGGAGAAACTATACGATACTGATTGAAAATAGTTTTTCTACTTCTTGACTAATAATTGTGCAAGATTGATTTCGAGCGGTGAGGCATGAAAAAACTGAAGCAGTTGTAAAGGTACAAGACATGAATATATCATTGTAGGAGGTGGGACAGCACTATCCTAGTTTAGTTAGCGCACTATACTGCAGCTGCAACATGTTCTGTTGAACTAGCGATGGTCTATAACCCTCCAGTTACGATGTATTAAGCTGTTTTTCCACTGTGTAAACTGGCACCGTCTTAGCGTCACTCCTGTGCGCGGGAAATTCACGGTCTGATAATTTTTAGACAAACCTTGTAAACTTTATGTACATGCTCGCTCAACAAGAGAACCAACTGGGTAGCTGTTCCATCCCTATTTGTTAGGGTTTCTTCACGCTGCGGCGCTCTGTCTCTGGTACAACGGTACATTTTGTGTGACTGAAACGCTAGTAAGTGATTAAGGTGTACGCACGCGATTGAAATATCTATATGTAATTGAGCGGCATGTACGTGATGGGTGCTTGCACGTTAGACGGCATGGAACTTAGGTGGCAGCGTAAAAATTAACGAAACGGCTCGTTCCTGTTGCCCTATTCTATTAATTTAAGCACAATTTCTATTAATTTTCCATTATTAATTTTGATTAATTTTTATTAATTTTTATTAATTTCTATTAATTTTCCTTAAGTTCCTTACGATGTACAAATAGCACAAACAGAAACGTATATTTCTATTAAAGTTGGTACGTAAAAATGTAACAGCATTGGTTTTTAAAGATCCCTTATAAAATTCTTAAGTGGTAGGTATTCTACGCATAGTAGATGATATAACAGCGGTATCTACGAGTAACTGTAAACAATAACATCACGCAATGAACGTTAAATATACTTGGTAAAGCAAATGAAACTTCACTTCTTCAATGATGACTTAAGAGGCAGTCATTGGTGACCCTCTTGGAAATTCTGACGTGGTAGGTATTCTACGCATTTTAGGTGAGAAGCGAAATTTTTTCCCTAGGCACAGCTTAGAATTAACATCATTGCATTTAACAAAATCGAATGTTTAACATCCGAGAAAGACAAAAAGAAAAATTATGAGAGTGAAAAGTTAAAACATGAAGTTGTAATTGTTATTAAATTGAAAATTTTAATTTCAAATTACTGTTTGACTGTTTAGTATGACTTACTGATGATCTATTTAATTTAGTCATTATTTCAGTTATCTGTAAATATCATCGCGTTGAATAAAACGCGTTACATTTCAGAGAAAGACTAAAAAAAATAATAGAATAAAACAGAGTGAATGTCTCAAATTTCAAGATTTAGATGTTGATATAGATAAGAAGAGCTGTAGTAGACTAAAGTTATGAAGTTTCACATTCAATTATTGTAACAAAACGATTAATCACATTGACGAATGAACTTTATGATTATACAGGGCGGCCCATAAGTAAGGTACTTTTTTAGAATTATTATAGCTGTAAAACTGAAAATTATGAAGAGACTTGGTTAATTCAGAATGAGCGAAGAAATTTCAAAGTTTAATATAAATTTATAAATGAAACAATAAAATACGTTGAACTATGGTATACAATATCTCTTAAATGAACTCCATTACTAGTCAAACAATGGCGTGCTCATTCAACGGTGCTGTTCATTACTTTCCTTAATGTCTCTGGTGAAATGTTGTTGATCTCTTGAATGATGTTTAGTTTCAAAACGTCACAAAAACGAGAAATTATTGTTTGGAAAAATTGCTTTTAGCATTTGCTTTGTTTTTTTCGCTGTGTGCGCTGTAGCTCCATCTTGTTGGAAAAAGGTAATCTCTGTGTTATTATCTCCGATTTCAGTTATCAAATATTCTTAAATCATCTGCCTATACAGGTTTCCATTAACACAAATTGCATCTTCAAAAAAATATGGTCCAATGATCCTTGAAGACGTGATGCCACACAATACTGTTACTTTAGCTGAGTGAAGTGGACGTTCATGAATTTCTTTTGGTTTTTATGAAGCCCAGAATATGCAATTTTGCTTATTACGAAAGAAAACAAAACCGTGTATTAACAAACCCATTGAGATGAAAATGTGCCTCATCAGTCATTATTAAATTCTTGACAAAGTTTTCATTTTCTGCTAGCTGGAGAAATCTAATCTCAAAATCTAATCGCTTTTGGTAGTCCGTAGGATGAAGTTCTTGAATTCATTAAATTTTATATGGATGATACTTTAGATCTTCTACCAAAATACGTTGCAGTGAGGTACGTGACATTCTCAGTTGAATTGAACGTCTCCTAGTTGACGTTGTGGGCCGATCAGCAACATTCGTTGCAACAAGCTGAATTGAAGCACCTGTTCGTATGGTCCGTGGTCTGCAACAACGGTGTGTGTCTGCTGTTATCCCAGTTTCCTTAGATTTCAATACCAGTTTTTATGCACTTCTTCGAAGGACTTTTTTCAATACCATCAATATTCCTGTTATTCTTCTGAACTGCAGTAACCGAACAATTACATCGGAAGTAAAGTTCCACTATTTTTGCTCCTTGTACCATTGCGTAGTGATTCATTTGGGGGGGGGGTGGATTTTATGAATTTTTTGCGCAATATGTTGTGATTGTCAGTAGACTTGATTCGCTGGTAGAAAACTTTGAAATCTCATTCATTTTGAATTGATCAAATCTCTTTACAATCTGTAGTTTTATAGCTCTATTAGTTTTAAAAAAGGTACCTTACTTATGGGCCACTCTGTACTATCGAAAAATAAAATAACAAAAGATGAATAAAAAATATCTGAAAGCCTTCGAGGCTTAGAAGAAGAATAAACTGAGGGGGAAGCACAAATTCAAATACAATTCAATCTATTTTTAGGCAAAATACAATTTGTTTCCTATCAAAAAGTCCATGTTTTTGTTTTTCATTATGAAAACTGAACATTATGAACATTGAAACATTTATCAGGTAAAGAAGCACCAATTAATAAGCTTGAAACTTGAAAGTAAAAAAGTAAAAAAACCCGGTTTTTGATAAATTAAAATTAGTCAATTTGACTCCAGAACTACGGAATTGTAGCACGAGTTTGACATTTACGTTTATTTCGTTTGAATATTGTTAACTCTACTTCAGTTTACACTTATAGAATAGAATAGAATAGAATGAGGCTATAGGAACGAATCTTCGGGCCCATTCTTGGGTCGGATAATTACTTCGATAATTATTCGGTTGTTTACCCAAGTCCCATGCCGTATTTGTTGTGTGATACAAACATATGGTAGATATTTATATGTAGTATGTTTCTTTCCCAAGTTCATTTTGTTTCATCATGCATGGGAACTAAGTTTTCTGTATTTGTTTGCTACTTTGATATTCGAAAATGGTGTCACGTTTTTTTTAAATTCCTAATTGATTGGTTTTCCTTCATATGCGTGGGCAGTTTATTCCAAAGCAATGCGCCTGAAATTGAAAGAGCCCTTTGTCCAGCATCGGACAAGCAGAAACTGATGTGAACATCATGTCGTCGATTAGGTTTCACACCCTTGGTGGTGGGTGGATGAAATTGAACAACGTTGGCAGAACTTTGAGGGCGATGTAGAGAGGCACAACATATTCACCGTTCGAATGCGAATAAATTATGGTACTTTATAATAATGTTTATGAAAGTAATTGATCAGTGTTATAAGACAAGGATTACGGTTCAGGCCATCACTTGCCCCCTGTGGACGTGGAGGAGGCTGCATACGACATGGTTGTGATCAGGGAGGAGCTGGAGGAGGTGGAAGTTGCTGATTCAGATAGAGCACCTGTCTGCAGTCAGGTAATTACAACTACGCTTACTCTGCTACAGATTTCAGTGGTTAATTATGGGTATGGACTACTAGGTGTAGGCAAGTGTGCGAATTTAATCCATTAGCGGCCATCGTACCATATATAGTAGGTACGTATGGAGTCCTTTTTTAGTCCTATATTCTAAGTGTTTCGCTCTAAAGTTGCGCAAAATTCGAATAAAACCAGGTGAAGATAAGTAGTAATCTACGCAATATTTCGTCTAGTCAAGAAATAACTTGTCCCTTATAGGGTTAATTGAAAGTAAAATAGCACTTTGACATACGACTGCCTTAACCTACGAGTCGGGGCTCGATCAGTGTTCAACTGAATGGGTCGTACTTTGTAGGCACTGGGGGACATTTTTCCTGTCGTAGGTCTGGAAGGATATCTCGTTCTTGAAGATTAACGTACGGAAACCAAGAAAACAGGACTTCTTTAGTGTCCAGCGGTAGCAAAACAGGAATTCCCAACCTGGCGTACATACATGTACTCTTAACGGTACATTTGCTGATCTAAAAGCGTACATTTAATTTTAGTTTATAGTTCCTAAAACCTAAAAGTTCTATTAAAAATTCAGTGGAATTTTATTTTTCTATTCGCCTTCCTGCCATAAAAATTCAGGGGTACATGCTCATTTGTCGAAATACTGAAGGAGTACAAGGCCAGAGCGGGAACCCCTGGTCTAAAACTTTGATGTTCGAATGACACGCTGGCGGACGTGGTGATGCAATGGTAGAGGTTACTTTTATTAATAGACCTTCAAAATCATTCCTTTTGTGCAAAACTTGCGTGAATGTAACGTATATGTTTCGTTTGCCTTTTCTGATGAAAGAATAGTTTTCCTATGGCTGACTAACTTCAATTAAATACTTTCAATCTTCTCATAATGGTGGTGGGTGAAACTTGTTTGATAAGAAAACCGTTTCAATGACCGTTATTAAGACGTTAAATTTCAACTTTTTATAAAATTGAAGAAGTTGTCTCGAAAGAATTTGTGAAAATATTAATATATTTTACTTCATTGAAGTGGCTCGCTTACACGTCGTTTTGAATATTGATGAGGAGTTCCGCAGTCTTTGTTTGCCATCTTTGTTTATTTTACAGAACGAAAAAACATTTGTTAATGAAAAAATACTCGTACAAAATAAAACTGAGTACTTGTTATCAGGAAATAAAAAATGTTAAAGTTATCTTTTTAGTTTTGAATGTTGAAGTAGAATTTTTTTCTTAGGATTAGAGGTTTTTTGAACATCTAGATAGGGTATGCTTATATTTAACTAAACTTTATAATTTATAGCAAAGGTAAATAAATGAACAAAATTTCCGTAAACACGGACACAATTAAAACTGAAAGAATGAGCTTTTTGGGTAGTTCTCCAATTATTAGGAACAGTTTTATTTTTTAATTTATAACACTAAGGATTAGTTCTAGACAAATATAAGTTACGTGGTAATGTATCTGTAATTTGATGTCGAGAAAATTATGCTTCAATGGCGAGGTCTAAGAGGTGAATGAGGCAGATGGTTGTGTAGGACTAGAACTTGAGGGTGGTACACTCAAACAAACAAACAAACAAACAATCTTTATTTCCAATCAAGTACACAGTACATTGACATTTTAGTACATTGGTTTTTCAAATTCTTAAGGCTAACATTCTTAGAGTAGGGATGATGGTGAGCTCCATGCGACGATCCTGGGATGTGTCCATGGGCGATGAGTTGAGGTCTTACCGATAAGTGCGAGCTCACGGCGTGAAACGAGAAATAGCTCGTATACATTGCCGGGTTTCGAACCCGCACGCAGTCTTTCTGCACAAGCAGAGACCCGATACAGAACACGGGTCGCAGACCACTCGACTACGGTGGCTGCTCTCAAAGGATCAGGTTTCAACAGGTGGCTATTAGACGAGGTACAGTCGAATTCATTGTGTTGAGTGTGGACTAAGTTTTATGCATGTATAGGGATTCCAGATTTGTGAGGTCAATTGTATTTGAAGAATCCGTTATTGGGGAATCGTTTTTATAAATGGGACGCTTGATCTCAGTGCGGAAGGAAGGGCTGAATGCTCGGGTTTGGTTTGGAGTTTGTTCTGCTGGATACTCCCGTGTTATCGATGCGTGCCTTGAAGTATTGGCCGGGGATGGAAGAAGCATTGCAGCTTTTGCGTTGGAATTTCTAGATAACGCTTGTCATGATCACCTTCTGCCTCATTTGCCTCTGAGACCTGATCCATGCATCATAATTTTCTCGTGATCAATTTTTAGATTCCTTACCACTTCACTCATTTTATTTGTGAACAAACTCTGGTTTTATGAATTTTAAGAAACGTTACAAGGATGGGAGAAGCTTCTCAAAACGTTAATTCATTTAATTTTTAATTACATCAAAGTTTCCGGACATATTTAACGCATTCATTGCGGTTGCCTAACCGGTGCAAATCTTTACTCTGTACATATAGTCACTAGGAAGCTTTGAAAATATCACAGAACCTAACCTGAGTGGCCCATCGGTGGGTCATACCGCAATGAATGTGTTAATTTAATGAGTCTTTCTAATCGTATTGGAGTTTTGACTATTGGTTTTAATGCTTCTGGCAGACGTGTAAGAGCTCAGAAATGAACGCTACCACCTCCGGGGCAACAGCATGTGAATTCCATCACACCTTCTGGTATCAGCTGCGCGTGGTCACGAGAATCATGGTTGGTCAAGTGTGTGTGATAATACAGTATCATTTTAAGACTGTTGTGCGCTTAGTTGGAGTGTTGTAGGGGTTGATGCGATATAACCGAGATGTATTGTTTGTTAATTTTGTTGCGCGGTTCCCTAATTGTGAAGTTACAGTTCTTAATATTTAAATGCGATAGACATTCATTTGCCACGAAGGCTTCAGTTGAAGAAAACGAAAAAGAGTCCATATAATGAAAGTAATGTGCAGTCTGTGAGCAGCCAACACTAGTGAGGATCTTCCTATGAAATAATGGGCGCGAGAGACTAGTGTAATTTTTGAAAAGCATTGTTTAAAATACGAAAATTATATCTTGACGTACATTTAAATGTCATCAGTGTACAGAGTAAAACATTTCACGTAAGGTACTTGGCTTTGACTAACTTGGCTGGGCTCAAAGTTAAACTGTTGCTGATAACAGAAATCCTCAACCGCAAATGCTGGTTATACTTCTGACGAGGCATTACTTATACCTGTAAAATTGCTGTGTACGCACCCAAAACTTAAAAAAACGACATAAGAGCAATAAAGAATAAACAAAAGCGATTGGTAAAACAAAATATTTGTTTCCGAAATATGGTTGCCAGAGAAGTTATTTTTCCCCCGGTAGTTCAAATGAGATCGTCAAGGATAATTTTTTATTAATTTGAAATCGTTTCTATTGTGTATGAATTTAAAATTCTGCATTGAAAGAATTCTATGGCTCTTGACGGCATGGGACTTCGGTATTGAACCAAGAATGGGCCAAACGGCTCGTTCCTATTGCCTTATTCTATTCTATTCTTCTAATATGAATAAAATATTGCTTCTCGATGAAAGTACCTGCCATCATTTTGTCGTAATTGTACACGTATGTGTGACGAGTCTGGCGCATTATTTTTCCAGGAGTCTAAGGAAATAGGCGGTTCTCACCACACCCACTCCGAGGGCAGCAGCAACATCGCCTCTACTCCTGAAGTCGGCAAGACTGATCACGGCTTGCCAGTTCCCCCTCGTTCCTGCTCGGAGGTAGATCATCTGACCCTCGTATCGACTTCTAACATTTGCCCGTCTTCCAATCAAGAACAAAAGCAAAACTTTGAACATTCAAAAATTAAAGAACACAATGCTCTGCTTTGTAATGATGTTAATAGTTTATGTAGCCATGAGTATTTGGACGGTAGTGGTTACAACGAAGGGCGTCAGATTCTACCAGAGTTTTCTTCAATATCTTCCAACGAGAACGATAATAATCATTCTGTCAAGCCAAAAATTGTGCCTAAATTTTGTGCTAGTCCGAAATATGGGACATCTGTCAGCTCCAGCGACGTCAATCCATTTCGTTGTCAGCAGATACATAAGCGCAATTCCAACCCAGCTGTCAAGATGCGCATAGTAAATGTGGCCCTATCGGAGAAAGACATCCTTGGAAGGAACGTCAAAAAGAACATGGTCAGTCTTGCGGTGGATTCCTTAAATACTGATTTAAGTACCGGTGATTTTACGAACCCTTCCAAGACAACTGAGCTCCTTCACAAAAAGAACGTTGGTTCTACAATTTTGGATAACAGCGTTAATAACACAGAGTTAAATAAACCCTATGGATCCAGCTTTCTTTTAGCTTGCCCGTCCGACCACAGCTCTGATAGCGGCATCCAACTTGGTTTGCAATCCAACGACATAGCGAATCGGACGGTGTTATACGGTGATCAAAGTTACACTTCTGTTGACAACGAGTTTGCATCAACAGATTGCAACAATAACTCGTGGAAAACTAGTGCTCTTCCTTCCACTTCGACTTTTGGCGTACAGCCGAATCTGCTTGGCCCTTATTTGCATTACCCTCTAGTGACAGCCTCGGGAGAACTCGGCATCGAGTCCGGAGGGAAGCAATTCGATTTCCTCAAACCTATGCCCGATGTCAGCCAAATTCCCCACAGGCCAGTGACCTGTGGCCACGACCCTAACTTTGAGGTGTTCTCACTGACATCAAATTACGATAATTTGTCAAAGGAAAATGTAAATGATCGCATTGAAGGGTTCATGTGTGTAGACGAGGTTCCGACTTCCAAACAGTTGACAACAAACTTCATTAGTCCGTCTGAGTATATAGAACCCGATTATCTCGCATCAAATCAGAAGCGACTTGCTGATGATGATGATTCGAATCAATTACAAAAGAGACCACGATATAGCTTGGATTTAGATCAGTTACCTGAAAATGTCGTGATTGATCATAGCGAAAAGCGAGAAATATTTTCATTAAAAGGTGGCGAGTCAGATAACATTGAAACATCCAGTAAAAGTCTTCTACAACCCGAACTCCAATCTCACTTTGATGATTCTACAAGAGATAACCCAACCGTGAGGAGCGACAACTACGATGAATCTTATTCCTACATGTTTAATGCTGTAATCAGCATGGTGTCTTCGGAACAGGACCGCACGGATATTCCAACGGATCGTGCAGTAACGGAACCCGAAGCATCCGCTTCTGGTATTTCCTTCCGTGAAAACCTGAATCCTCCCAATACCGTTCACCATTTCGACTTTCAAACCATCTTAAATGACCGGCTCATGCCCACTTCTCAAGTGTCTCAACGTGGAAGCTTTTCCGCGTTATCGAATCACGAGGAATATCACCAAACCAATGCGCCAGTAGACCATGCCGAAGCCTCTGAGAATTCCTATGCAAAAAACTTTGATGAGGAAAGCCACGATGGTGTTGGCAAAGGAGATTCTAATATTTGTCCGGGAGGGCAGATGCTTGTCGACATTTCCAGTTCTCGTGACTGCCAGACAGAAAACTGGACACTCTCTCCTACTCGTCGTACTGAACATTTTGACCTTGTCTTAACCTCAGAGGGAAATGAACCTGAAAGTGTATCTCTGAGTGTACCAGTGGTTAAAACTTTTGCTAGCGGAGCCGAAGAAAATTCTGAAAGCTGCATGTTAAATCACTTCAGGACATCCAGTCCTGCGCCTAGAACTTTTTTCGAGAATAGTCTTCACTTCCTTTCTCACGTTGGGGCTCGTGGCTCGAGTACTCCCGTCTCACCTACTGTTGTGAATGGCCAAACTGTTGATTTGTGTCCTCAATCTGGCGTTCTTCAATGCTCCTCTGATGATGATTTTTACAAAGATTTCGACTTAAGTGATTCTTCTACTGAAGCTAGTGATGTAGAAGAAGAAAGAAACAAAGATATTCCAGTATGTAACTCATCTTGTCCTTCATCTGCGCTTGAGACACCCATTGCGTTATACGTATCATCTCCTGAACTGAATCACCAGCTTTTCAGTCCTGACTATGCCCGTGTTAAACGTCGCCTCGTCTTTTCAGATGAAGATGAGAGTAACCCAACCACCCATTTGTCAAAACGATGCTCTACAGGCAGCCCTGAATGCATTTCAATTCCTCTCAAAAGAAATATAGATGATCTCGAACTGAATTTTTCGGATGACTCGGATGATCTTTATTGTATTCTAGATGAGCGCTTTCTGGATAAAAAAAAATCTCTTCCTGCAAAACATCAGTTTACTCTGGTCAGGAAAGAACAGCTTTCTAGTCTTGATGGGGAAATTGTGCTTTCCTCAGAAAGCAATGACTGTGCTTCACCTATGCTTTTACTATCGTCTGAAGAGAGTATGGAGTGCGATGACTCCGAACGTATCATAAACATGGATTGTTCTGAAAATCCGTGCAAATTGCAGAAAGGGAATAATGACCTGACATCAGCTGTAAGTTGCTCAGACGGCTCTGTTATTGAGTCTTCTGTTTGTCGTGGCAACTTCAACTTGGTCACACAGAGGGCTTCTACCGAAAACTCTGAACGGTTGAATGAAACACGGAGTCCACGAAGCCAGTTGGAAAGCAACAAGTTAACTGGTATTACTATGATCCCAACTGCTAACATTGACTCGAATTTTTTTCAGAGTTGCAGACTACAAGTTCCTTCGATTGATCATACAGCGCAATCAGTGTCAGAAATTTCTGCTTTGATGTCTAATGATGTCTTGATGTGCTCTTCCTTTGCCACTAGCACATCAACAAGGCTGTTTTCTCAGCACAGCTGTTTGCCAGATACACGAATGGGCTTTACAAAGGCTACTCAGTCCAGCTCTACTTTACCTTGTACTGCTACTTCTCAAGCTCTGGTCTCTGCTACAGGCACTGTAACATTGCTGTGTAACCCTACAGCTGCGCCTTGCTCGTCGATGTCAGCATCACTACCAGTCTTCTCGCCTGCACAAAACAGCGTCAGCGTACAAGCGCCTCTACATGCTGACGAACTTCACACACCGATTCCCAACTTTGCTGACTCGGTCTGTTGTTACACAACTACTGTAGCTTCCGTCCCCTCTAGTAATTTGTTACCCTGTTCTGCGCCTTCCATGCTTCCTTGCTCTTTGCCTGTTAGTAATTTTGGTTCTGAAGCTCATTCTAGTAAAGTAGGAACTATTACATCATTTTACGATCTGCCTGCTTCAATTAACAGTGTATTTTCCTCCTCCCAAACTGTTTGTCCAAATGTATCTTCGTCTGCTTGCGCCCCTCTTATTGTTTCTTCTCCCTCAAGTGTATTAGGTTCGTTACATGGTTGCCTCTCTTCTTCATCATCAACGTTGATGGTTGACTCAGTGTCCAGGAGTGTTCTTTCTACATCCTGCTTATCCGCTCCGTATTGTGTCTCCCCACCCTCAAATAATGGCTTACCTACATCTGCATTGTACAGCACTCCGGTCTCGACATGCGACTGGCGACATAATTGGCAGTATACTTACCCCACTGCTCAATTGTCAAACGTTGTAACTTCTGCTTCTCATAACTTAGGATATGATACTTTCCCTGAAAGTGTTTCTACTACACTCACTTCATTTCCCACTTACAATCCTACATTGTCTATCGCTGTACCTGATCCATGTATTGATGATTATCGCTTTGTTTCAAATGATCAGCCTTCGGCACCAGGGAACACAGAGATATCCTTTACTTCGATTGGAGAAACCAAGTCTTTGTCCTACGGCGTACAAACCTCAGCGAACGAGAGGAGTTCTAACATTCTTTCGGATTTATTTTTATATGTTCTATCGTCAGACGACTCCCCTCTGAACCATCAAGTGGAGCAACCTACCAGTTCTACAATATCAACACTTGTGAGAAGTTTCGAAAACACTCCTAGTGCTTCTGCCACAAAAACGTCGTCACTCATAGATTTAGGGCATGGTATTTCGAAAGATTTAGTTTCACGAGTTTCTCACAACCCTCCAGAAATTAATATAAATTCTGCGGAAATTTTAAGAACTGCTGACAAATCCACTCTCTTGAATAACTTATACTTGGATTCAGATGTTCAAAGTTTTAACGACCATCTTCCTTTGTCTTCATCATGTTCTACGGTGGCTGAAGTGCTAGAAAATACTTCTCCTGTTGCTCTGGAGTCTCGTTCGTCAAAGTCAGTTTCTGCAGCAACGTTAACAAGTGATCATGATTTCCCGTTCATAGAAAATGTTCAAAATTCTCAACAGATTTGTTCGGATGCGGTGACGCTTTCTGATAAATCCAATATCAAAGGTGAAGTGAAAAATATAAAAAATCCCTTTGTTACGTCTCCAAAGACTAGAAATCAGGTTACTGATTACACGACATCAAACGTAACTATCTCTTTAGTAAGTGATCAATTGAATGACGTAAATCAGTGTGCTTTCTCTTCTGTCAGTGAATCCCTCTGTATTTCTTCAGTGAACACGGATAGTAAATATTCTTGCGTGCAAACGATTCCAACGAATAACCGTTGTAGTTCCGACGAGTGCTCGTCCTTTCGCGCTACCTCGCAAACCTACTTGAATTTTTCAACAAACGTCATATTTTCTTCCCTCATGCCAAAAGCCGTCGCTTCGCCTCTGATTCTAACATCTATGAAAAATACCCCCGTCGATTTTCCTGTTTCCACTGAAATGTCCCACGAATCAAATGTTCCTAGGCAATGTTCTTTGCTAAATTATTCAGTTCATTTTACAAATAACACTGAATCCAAACTGAGATCTGTAATTTCTCGTGGGCAAGAGCAAGTAGAGTCACATACGGATATATCTCCTTTCAATTGCAAACTCCCCGAACGAACTGTGAACTTTGATCCCGTGGTTCATTATCAACCAAATTCGTCTTTGCTTGTAAGTACACCATCAGTAAACAATTCTATTGTTTCCAGTACGTTTTTGAAGCACCAAATTGATTCAGCTATTCAGGAATATAAATCATCTGTATCTAATGTGTTTGTGTCCGACACAGATCAATGTGAAGCTGACGATTTTTCTCAGGTTTCTGAGGCGTCTGCATCTGTTGGAGAAAGCCATGAAGCGAACTCGTATCATTTGATGGAGATGACTAGCAGGTCAAAGCTGCTTGATACGAGCACAGAATTGCATCAGTCTTGTGAAGTTTTGATTTCTCCAGATGCATCTGTGGCATGCACAAAGGTTTCTGACCCCGGCTTTAGCTGTGTACCGCTGCGTGAATCTATTACAAAACCCATTATCCATTCACGTTCATCTGATCGCGCTGGTGAAAGTCTGCTTCGCAAGTCGTTCACTTCCCAGTTGATAGTTTCTATCCAGTCGGGTTCGAACGCTCCATCATGCGTTACAACGTATTCATCTCTCCCCCAGACCGACGACCCAAGTTTCACTAGATGTAATGTAGCTTCAGACTGTGGGCTTCCAGACGCTGTAGGATACTCATCCGTTCAATTGTCAAGCACACGAAGCAGTCCAAAGTTTCAAGGGGAAGATCATGCACAGTATGATGTGGATATAAGTTTTTGTGTTGACGAAGAGGAAGTTGAACAACTTTTTGACGATTGTGACGACTGCTTTGAGAAACTCGCATCGGGAAGTACCAAGTCTTTATCGTCGCAGTCTCTAGTTCGAGAGCATGGTAGAGTGTCTCCCATAAACGTGTTAGGCGGGGATAGTGCGGGTGAACTTGTAAAAAAATCGGTGTCTTCTCTCGTACCTCCTATTAGTTCTGTTGTTCTCAAAGAAATTTGTAGTACTGGAGTGAAGTCATCAGCTTCAGATGAGGCTCGCTCGAAATTAACTTCGACATTGAGTGCATTTGAGTGTTCATGGCCGCCTGATGCTGTCTCAAGAGCTCCTACCTCTTCGGGTTCTGCCTCGAGTTCGTTCTCTTCTTCGGGTTCGCTCTCCTCTTCTTCGGGTTCGCTCTCCTCTTCTGCGGATTCGCTCGCCTCTTTGGATTCACTTACATCTTCTGCGGGTTCTCTCGCCTTATCTTCGAGTTCACTCGTCTCTTCCTCGATGTCTCTCGCCTGTTCTTTGGGTTCAATCGTCTCTTCTGTGGGTTCACTTGTCATTCCAGGTTCTTCATCCTCTTCCTATTCTTCTACGTCTCCTTCGAGTCCTGTTGTCGCTCCTTATGCTCTCACCTCGTCACCAAGTCTCGCTCCCTTGTCTTCTAGATCGCCTTCCTCATCAACTACTGACTCTACCACGCAAATTGTCTCCGCAGGTACTGTTGTGCCTACAGGGGCTGTTCGAAGAGGATCACTTCTTTCATCTGTCCGAGCTTGTGTATTAAAACAAATAGCGCCTTCAGGTAAAAGTAAGTCAGATGATTTGACTGTCACAGTCTCTTCACTTCCTCAGTCCGTGAGTTCTATCTTGCCAGTGTCTGCGTCCAGTCCTCACAACAGACTGTGTCCTTCAGTCTCCTACTGTCATCAGAACAAGCGTTCTATTCAGCTAGACGCGAGTGACATAAGCTTAACGGGCGAATTTAAACCTCACTTACACCGTCAGCATAAACCTCGTGCCCCTACTATACCTAATTGTCAACCTGAACTTCGCTTGTGCAGGCCTCCGGTGCTTCACGACCTATCCCACAGCACTTCGTGTCATTCTAAAGAGAAGTTCAATTGTTCCATTCATGAAGCCAAATTAATTTCTATGTCTGATTCCCCTCCATTGGATAGATCAACTCCGAGAGAAACTCATCCGTCTCACCTGGAGGGACCAACATCTCGTGAAAAAGTTCCCTTTTTCCGTGATGTGACACCTTCGTTTAGTGAAGAAGGCCCCATTCGTGAGACTGGAACTAGATGTTTGAGCAAATATGCCTCCGTTCCGATCGTCACACCTGCTTTGCTCAATCAAGACAATTCACTTGGAATTAGAAAAGAAATAGTTAACAAGGAAGAAATCACACAGATCAACTCTCCTGTACATGATGAAGCTGATACTTCTGACTTGATTAAATCGAGGCGTTACAGGGAACGGTCATTAATTAATAGAGACGAAACTCCAGTTAGAGAAAGCCGACCTCATCACAGTCCTAGAGCGTTTAATGCAGATTCTTCTCGAACTTGCTGGGACAGATATCCTGGGGACATAGGAGGGCCTTCACGTCTTGAAAATAGACCTCTTTATGATGATATGCGTACACTTCACGAGCATGACTATCGTCAGGAACAGGAAGCTAATCTGTTAGGAAATTTTCTGCCTTGCGGTGATGGAATTCGTTTTCATAACGATCATTTATCTTTCAGAGGTGGTAGTGTATCACACAGAAACACCTCTTCGACACCCTGGCCTAGATTTCCTGGTCGTAATTCGTATTCTAACCAAGGGATGGATTATAAACCTAGGAGATTTCAACGCCCTCCATCGTTTGGCTTTCGTCCACGTATGCATGGTTCTCAATTTCGCTTTGACAGACGCTTACCACGATTCGAGGACCATCAATTTGCTATGCGGGATCCTAGACCCTTTCTAGGCAGTTATCAGCCTCAAATGGGCAATTATTCAGATTATCCTCCTGCGATGGATAGGTATCATCCTCGAGCTGTTGGTCATCTTTCTGATATGGTAAGTAATACCAGTGCCCGGCGGGGAGGTCCTTCTTCACAGGGAAATCATCCATTGAATAGGGGCCGTTTTCCACCTCACAGGTATGGACCTCCTGGTATCAGAGGTCCAACACCTCGTTGGAGATCAAACGCTAGAGCTAACAGGCTGCCTCCCGTAGGAGAAAATAAACGTCTTTTTGACAACACTCCGCCACTGGCTGATCCTCGATCACGTTCTTATGATGGTCCAGGGTCCTCATCTCACAGTTACGATTACTCATGTCCGGGGAATATGAGATCGTTTAATATTGATGGATCTGCTTCCTCTACTGGCAATCATCAGCTTCATGATGAGGAGCCTTCTTCCAAGAATAAGCCTATCGTAGATGTGCCTTTGGCAAGAAAGCCTGTTCATTCCCGGCTTTCCTTCGGATTGTCTCACAATGTGGACACGCACCAACGGTCTGCTACTGCTCAAGTTTCCGAAATTTCCTCAACGCAACTTTCATCAGCGAGTCAAGTAGATGTAGAAAGTCATGCGAAACAATCTCCTTCAACTCGGTTGTTAGATATTCTCTCTATGATTCCGTCTTTTCGACTCGCTCTTATTTCCCCGATCCGTTCGCCTACTCCCCGGTCTCCGTACAATTTAGGCTTGGAATTATCCACAGAAACAGCCAATCCTCAACATAGCTTAGACCAAGATAATGGAGCTTGCTCCATTTCATCCGATGAAAATTCGACGTTGACTGGTTCACAGCTTCACGTTGATTTTGCAAAAACAAGTCATGCCAAACATTCGTATCGAGAATTTGAGAAATTATGGGATTCCTCTTGGGGAAAAGACGAAAATATGGATAATGTTGAAGATGATCGTGAAGAGAAGAAAAAATAGTTCAAGTGCCCTGAAATCAATAGTAAATAACTCCAACTGTAATTCGATAAATTTTAGTCGTTTTGACTTTGTGTGTGAGCTCAGTGTTTTTGAGCATCGGATTCTGTTGTATTCGGTTACCAGTCTCATGTATTTATTTTGTTTTCTTTCTTTTTTGGTGACAAATTTTTCGAGTTCGACATAGTTACGTTTTATAATGCATTCTGAGAATAACGAAAGTGTCGAGCGTTATTTAAAAGCCTCCGTATTATCTGTGTTCTCTGGAAAAATACTAACTTACTACTAGCGCGTCCAGGTGGCGTGGGGCAGGAAGCTCTGCAGCTACACATCTCTGAATCTTGTATCTATTTTAGGCTTTTATTTGTCTGTAGCTTTCATGTAATCCAAGGAAGATTTTCATGTGTTTTTGTTACCATACTAAGGATCGGATGTAATTTTTTTGCCAACGCTGTATTTTCATTTTTACTTGTCATTTTATTTTCAGTTTGCATTACCTTAATTTAGATTTTTATGATGACACATCAGCTAAAGTTACACTGTCTCGCTGTTTGACGTAATTTTATTATATAATTTCTGTTCTATCTGTGTGTCAAATTTTTTCTTATTTTTATCAAACAGTTTTCTTTAGAATCTATTAAAATTGTTTGCTTCGCATATGGTCGAAACGAACAATTTCTAAGTATTTAATTATTAGGCATTAAAATCTCAAGGTTCGCTCTTCTGAGCTCTGATAGTTTCCAATATTCGTCCTGTTGTTGCTAAAAAGATTCGGATTAACTTTCTAATTTAGTTGTCGTTCTCTTGTCTCCAACGCAATTGGAAAAGATTTACGGATGATTTTCATGAAGTTTATATTTCTGTGAGACAGCCTTGTTTCTGTTCGTTTTGTCAGTTATTCAAAATTTTGAATAAAAAGAGTTACGAGAAGACGTTTTATTGAGCTAGAGTCACCACGGTTTTGATCGGCAGAACTGCTCAAAACACACGCGTTCCTCTGGGTCGTGTATCAAGACATAGAGATAGAAAAGTACGTTCTGAATTTCGGAACGCTGACGGGGACTTACTTAAACGTTTTTTTCTTCATGCCCCTTTTTCTACGCGCGGTCTTCCAACTGTGGTTTTTTGTTCATTCAGTTTTGAAACGTCAAATAGAAGATTTAAAAAAAAATTATTTTGCATCGGCAACAGCATCACATTTGTTGGCATTAGCGTTGCTTGAACAGAACAAATCACGCACGTACGTAACCGTTTTTTTTGTTCGAATGATATTTCCGTCCATGTTTTAGTGGTGAGCATAGCTGTCTTACCTCGTAACCTGCTAGGTAAAGCCGTACGAAGTTAGTGGAGTGTTGGAGTTTATTAATTTCCTTCTCCGCGAGCCTCTTCATGTGGCTCATCATATGCAAATAATCTTGATGTGTTGTTGAACCACTTTGCTGGATGGCTAGATTTAACTGATGTGTTGTTGAACCACTTTGCTGGATGGTTAGATTTGACTGATGTGTTGTTGAAACACTTTGCTGGATGGTTAGATTTGACTGATGTGTTGGATGCCACTTTGCTTGTCGTTTCGATTTACTTCCTACTGAACATTTGTTCTCATCACATCACTCCTGCCGTACTAGGTTTCAGAACTACTCAACGCTTAATAAAACATGTATAGGAACCTTGTGCGATGCTACAGTATACCTGATTGCATTACGTGAACAAAATTGCATGAATGGAACAAAATGAGCAGGAGAAATGCGACCAGTAGGTTGAAAGACTTTAATTTCTAATCTTGCAAAGCACCACTATATAATACAATATTAATCAGATACAGGCTAATAGATGATAAAATAAAAACACTGCGTTGAAAGGCTAAAATGTCGTTCTCTAGAGCGTATAAACTACTTCAAGGGTTATCGCTAGGGTTATATTACATTTATAACGAAAATATTCTCAGAAAAATCCTTTAGAATCCCTGGACATGAGCTTTTAAAGATATCCTTTTGAAGCACTATTGTTAAATTTGTTTTTTGGTCATTGTATATGCGTTTTGATTTAACAAAATTATTTTTAAAGTGATTCGAAGATATTCCCATGAGTTGAATCAACTACGCGTATTTTGCCGGCACCGTGCAGTAGAATACATTAAAAAATCGTCACTACTAATATTGGATTACAAACCCCAGTGTATTTTAACACGTTTGTTGCGATGCGACCCACCGGTGGGTCACTTAGGTTAGGTTGTGTAATTTTTTCCAAGTCTTTTAGTTATTATCTGTACAAAGTAAAGATTTGCACCGGCTAGGCAATCGCAACAAACGTGTTAGCGTAATAATTCTATGTCCCGAACTCCCAGGGCCAGTGTATGATGAAGATAAATTCGTGTGACTGAAATGCCTGTGCTTGAGTGAAGTGCGTGTACGTGACTGAATTGACTTGAGATGTACGTGCATGATTGATGCCCTTACTCGAGACGGCATGGGACTTGGGTGTCAATCCAAGTACGGGCCAAACGGCTCTTATCTATTCCGTTTTTCTATTCTTACTTCACAGAAACTCAAATCCAAAGAAAACGTTGGCGGTGCCCTAACTGCGTTAAACAAACAGTTTCATTGATCGCGTAAGCAACGGAAGTGTACACTAAAGTAATTCGCTGAAAACCTGATATACGTCCATTATATTCAAATAATATTTTGATGTTTTGCATACTGATCTGTTACTACACTAGAGCGAAGTTGTTTGTACCTTGTGTCGTGAGCCATGACGAATGTTGAGTGTATTTTTCGCTCGAACGAATTTTCATCGTATTCTCTAAGATATTCTATGAAATCATGTGTTTTTAGCGAGATTTGCTAGGTTATAGCTACAATAGCTTATTTGCTTGGCTTTAATTTTATTCACACTCTTTGTTTAAAATGTATTATTTACTTCCTTAAAATACAATTCTAACTCTTCTGATCTGCGGATGCTGTAGTCTATTATGTATCAGAACTTTTCTCTAACGACATGTTGTTCAATTGGTTTTCTTTTCACGAATCTGTCATAAGTTAGGTTTTTGTATCTTGACTCAGTCGGAATCTGAATTGTGAATTTCAATGCTGTAAATTCTAAATCTATCGTTTCATTCATTAAATTTGCGAGAACATGGTAATTTATTTGTATATTTAATATGCTGAGTTAACTGAACGGTCGACGACAGAAAGTAGGTTCAATTCCTTCATGTGGGCTACGCGATTTAGTTATAGGAGGCCAGTAGTATGAACGCTGCGGTCATGTAGTTCTATCAAAATGGGGCAAAAATCTCAAATCCTACTAATTTTGTTGCTGTATAATCTTCCTCATAAAACGTGTCCTGATACAAGGAAAGATCCCTTAGTATAACTAATTATTACTTTGATTATTTCGTAACGACACTTATACTCTGATGGTTTCATTCATCCGAACAGAGTAAGTAGTGATAAGAAGACCTCGATCTGATAATTACTTGACTTTTACTATGGAATGCCAGCTCGTGTTCAAACAGCACGGAATGCATCTGAACTAATTATATTGATACGATGATGAAATATAACATGAATGCTAAAAAGGACCAGATTGTAAGGCGAGACTTAAACTAACAGCATATTGCAGTCTCAGTCTGCGTTCTTTTAGATAATAATTCATGCCATTGATCACCATCAAGCGCTTATAAGTGTATTCGTAAGCTGAATAAACAAAATAGGTCAAGGGATGACCAGGCTCTTTCAGGCAGTACATGGAATTTTCACTCAGGTTTACACCTTCCCTAAAAATATCAGTGGTTACTGAAGTCGTCACTTGGCCTTATCATACAATGCCGTGTTATAGAATTAAGTTTTAGTAACATGGAAATTTCATCCATGCGAAGATAATACGTCGACGATAAGGAACAAAACCCTCCTACAGCTATGTCTGGGAGTCCCTGTTTCCAGCCTTGAAAAAATGATCAGAATTTACTCATCAATATGATCAAAATACACTTATCAGGGTAAATGAGTTTTGCAATTATAAGGGTAAGATTTTTCCAAGTTGCCCAGTATATATCGAGAGGAGTCAGCTAATGTGTACTGTATTGCCAAGCTGAGTTTATCATATGTCTACAAACTGTTCGTGTTTGTGATCACTTTAATAATCCGATATGTTCCGGCTGCATGACGGATTTAGATCTCTGATGGTCTCTATACCTTAGGCTTTCGCTCCACAGGGTACGATGCAAAGGCATGTTCCAGAAAGCTGCAGTGGGTTTAGCAAGAATAACTACCTGTTTTATATGAACTCCTTTTGAAAGAGAGGCGTGTTGGAAAAGGGAAGAGGGTATTTTCATCTTCATCAACAGGAAGGAGAAAAGTAGCGGAATCTGATCTCTATTAATGCAAGAATGAAGGAGGAAGGCATCACAGATGCCGCACGTTGAACGAGTACTCGAAGGATCGAGGTGAGGACTCTTACTAAAATTTGGGCGGTGTCGGGAGAGGGGGGGGGAGGATACTCATCAATTTCAAAGGCCTGAGGAAAGGATGGGTCGGCATGTGTGGAAGGGAGAGGACACCCAGTGGGAGGTTGTGGGATCGGGCGGGTGAGGGAAGCCCCAGCAAAAAGGGAGAGATGTCGGCGCCAGAGTCAGGAGGTTGTATTGATCTACCATTCGCCTCGCTACTCCCCTCCCCTGATCCCCTTCCTTTGGGGATGTCGCCCCCTGGTCGGCCGTTCTCAGAGTTCCTGGTGTTTGTGTAGGTGACCTCGTAATTGTGAATTTGGTTGAGTCTTCGCCATTTGGACCGAATCCGCTTGTCTCTGTCAGCGATGGTGGGGACGTTCTGCGCACACAATACTCACTTCTTAAATACATTCTGGTCTACACTAACAGTGCGTCTTTTAATACTCACTTCTTAAATACATTCTGGTCTACACTAACAGTGCGTCTTTTAATACTCACTTCTTAAATACATTCTGGTCTACACTAACGCACTGTTAGTGTACACCAGAATGTATAATAGTATCTGCCACTCTATTCAGTTCGAGCGACTCTTCTAAGTTGCGTTTAAAACGTTTTGTATAGTGAAATTTATTATCACTGAATCTTATAATGACATCTTCCAGTATACCTGAGGGTCTAGTTTTACTCAAGATGCGCTGAACTTTTTTGGTATGGCAAGTACTCTTTTTACCGTGCACCTTTTTTCATGTATGAAAATCGTATGTCTTCATTTCTAGGGAATAGAGTTGGGAACTGAAAATTTACTGTTTTTCAAATGATAATTATAATCTCCGTATGAATAGAGTACCCTGTTGACAGTCCCTCATTTTCAGCTGAAAGTCTACCAAATCAATTTCAAAAGCATAGCCATTTAATATTTATTCGATCGTTAATTAATATGAAAGGCAATATAAACTTCCCGTCGGAATTTTCCTTTTGTCTTCATGGCAGAGGAAGGTCGGTCGCTCGATTATCAAGAAATGAAACAGTCATATCCAACAAGAAAGATTTTGTCCATCCTGTTCGGCGACCATTTTCCGGTTTACAAGAAATTAGGTTCAGTTTGACAAAATTCCCCATTATGCCAGCAGAATAGAATAAGGCAATAGATATAACGGTGTAGTACACAATTTTATTTTTCGGAATGGTTTTTCGGAATTCGATGAGGTCTTTCATTGTAGTACTTTATATCCGCATTCTTGTTTTAGGATGCGACTTGAGTCTTTAAGTCAGGATTGAGTTTATCTGAGATACGAATGAGCTGAGGGTTTTGAGTGTGACCTACATATCTGGACTTGTGCTAAGTATAAAAAACAGAATTCCTGGTTTTCCAATAAATGAAATTTAATGGGATTGCATTCGCTGAGATTGTATCGTTTGAAACTAAGTTGTTTCTGACATTGCATGAAGCTGCGTTTTAATTAATCAAATCTATTTAAGAAGTGACCATACATGTTACAGTTTCCGTAAATCTGGGATTTCTTAATTTATGCATCATTTTTTGCGTTAGCCGCGTTGCTATTATATTTCTACTCAAAGACTTCATAAGCGGACTTGTATACGACGGCACTCTTATGCAGTAGTGGGGTAATTATTCAACTTTTTTGTACAAAAATATATTAAAATATATTTCTGTTGTAATAAGTATCTGTTTTGTACTAACATTGTCAGTTTTTTTTATGAACGTTTGCATTGAATGTCGTTTGATGATATCCTTATCTTCTCTGTGAGTATTCACTTGCATTGTGTTACTTAAACACATTGAGACGTTACTTCTCATGTGAAGCATTTTTGATCCTCATTTTGCGCAACTCAGATTTCTTTCATCGCGTTTTTAATAGATGTATTAAACATCAATTATAACTATCATTATAATAGTAATAACACTAAAATAAGGGACATCTCATACATAAAATAAAAATGATCAAATAGTAACAATACGACCAACAACAGGACTCAATAATAGCAATGATAAGAGTAGTGTTTTAGTGAAGAGAAGACGCAGTGAGCACCACAAGTGCATGACACGGCGGCAGCGACACAGGCTTTTAACGGAGGATTTCCTGCAGTCGCTGAACCTGAAGGAGAGAGATTCCAGGTCCTTTTCTCCCCGAAGGATTTTTATACAACACTAAAGTGCAGGCAATCAGCCATCGGCCGCCCTACGAAGGTATTCCTGTTTCCGTACACTGGACAATGAGTCCATCAATTATCCAGGACAGCGAGTTCGTAGCCGAGAAATTTGTTCCTGGTCTCTTTTCCCTCGATTTATTCATCCAATTGTAATTGTGTTTTTGTCCTGGGATCCAGCCTCATTAAAGACAATCCTCGAAAGCTACCCTAATGTCTTTTACCGTCAATGTAATTATTTCCGGCAGAGAGGCCCACAATTAACGAGTGCCGGCAAAATCTTGGAGCAGCAGCAAATAGGAACGGGATTGATTGGTATTTCTGGTGCTTGGGTCTCTAAATGCCTCACTAAAGATCCAATTACAGAGGGTAATAAAGCCTAAATAGAAGTAGGTGGAGCATTCTTGCCATAGCCAGACTGCGGCAGTTAAGGAAAGCGACGGAGAGGCAGACTAGCTGGGGCCGCTACGACCAAAGTGACGTTTCCTTGGCCCTTTGTGTGAAATGTAAACGACAGCTGGACATCCAGTTCACGGACCGTAACCGACAGCTGGACATCCAGTCCACGGACCGTAGACGATAGCTGGACATTCAGTTCACGGACCGTAGACGACAGCTGGACATCCAGTCCACGGATCGTAGACGACAGCTGGACATCCAGTCCACGGACCGTAAACGACAGCTGGACATCCAGTTCACGGACCGTAGACAACGGCTGGACATCCAGTCCACGGACCGTAGACAACGGCTGGACATCCAGTCCACGAACCGTATGACAGCTGCCTCGACTCTTTTGGCGATTGTGTAGAGAAATAGGTAAGATTCTGCAGTACGTTTGACAATAAAACTATTATGCTATGTAAAAGTGTCAGTTTTTACAGTCCATCGGAAACTGAAATAAAAACAAACGTCGTATTTGGCATTTGACAGCTAGGGTTCTACATAAATTCAACATAAATATTAAAAACAAATACATGGCATGAAGTGATTTCTCTCAAGCTCATGGTTTTGTGGCAATGGGTTGGTTTGGTTTCTGTTTGCTCTAGTTTGTGTTCAGCTAAGCCACACACGCATGACATATTTAACCTTGCCGGAAGAAAATAAATCGAGGAATGGATTTTTTGCCTCAAACTTCTAGGAAAAAACGCAACGTTTTTAGCCTATCAAGTTTCAATTGGAAACGCTTGGACAGTTGAACTTCGAAGTTGGTGCCCAAAATTTACGAATTTTAGTTGAAGCATTTGTGTCAAAACTTTTAATCCTTGCTGAGTGCTTTGATTGTGCTTGCTGCAGGGTAATCACATTATCTCGGGTGTGGCAACCACATTAGTGGGTGTTACAACCACATTAAATGTAGTGGTAACTGCTTTAACTAACGTGGCAACCACGTTAGCGGGTGTAACAACCACGCGAAACATTTCAAGCAGAATTTACTGGCTTTCTTGAATCAATGGTATTTTCAGTACTTGTTTGAATCTAGTCGAAATAATTTTCAAAGTATTTGATTAAAGAATTCTCGTATTGCATTCATTGGCAAATAAAGCTCCGAATTATGCACGTTTGGTTAATTTCATTTACTGCAGTCTGATGTAAAACTAAACGAAACTACTCAAAAAAAATCGTGACGTGACCTACACTGTACGAATTTTCCTACTCTGATATCTGCAGTCGCTTGAAGTTCTGTGACTACCAAAAATTTCAAATACGTCAATCACACTATGCATAACCTCGTAGTCTCATGCCGTCACTTTTTTCAACTGGTGTTAGAAATTTGTGTTGTTTTCTTATGGAAACTCAACTTCTTAGACGTGAAATGTGTTGTTTGGGGCTACGGTATGGAGGAAACATCCTATAGAAATGATCCTTAGGAGTATGGTCATGGAGGAAACATCGTTCTAAGGTTTCTTTCACTGTAAGGTGTGTCAGAAGAACAGGTCTCTTTATCAATTAAAAAAACATGCGAATAACTGAGTGCAAGGTGTTCCCTAGAATAACCCACACAAATAAGATTAATATTGTTTATTTGTTTAACACTCAGTTTGTTTGGTCAATTAAATCTATTCAAACTTCTAAACACTCACACCTCATGTCTTGTAAAATGAAAATGGTTAATTCTTTAATATTTAATTCATTGAAACGTAAATAATTTGTCCTAAAATTCAGCAATTTCCATCGTTTGTAAAATTGACCTTTACCCCCAAAGAAAATTGCACCATTCGACATCAACTAATTCCGGTGTTTCACGTGAACCTTGATCACAAAGAACCAGTACGGTTATTGCGATTGATGTCTGGAGCACGCCAGTGTTTGGATGGGCTGAGTGTCACTACACTTGCCAGAAGCCTATTTGGAGCCTTTTTGGAGGGCTCCAGTTCTACCAACCAACCAAGCTTGGTCGACTGGTGAGCGAATCTGCTTGCAAGCGGAAAGACCCAGGTTCGAATCCCGCTGCCGACATGGTTGACGCGGCTAGAAACACGGCATGGGACTTGGGTAAACAACCGAATAATTATCGAAGTAATTATCCGACTCAAGAATGGACCACAAGGTTCGTTCCTATAGCCTCATTCTATTCTATTCTTTTCTATTCTATTCTAACCAGTGTTTGGAAGTGAAACTGTTTAACCATCTACATAAGTGTTTCTCTGATTATAGAGAATGATTATATTACTGTGTATTATATAGTAATATACGTCCTCCCTTCAAGGCGTACCCTCCTACTGTCCCCTTGCATTTCCTCAACGCCCCCAGGGGGGCGGTGCGGACCACTTAGAGAAACATTGATCTACATCTTTGTTACACTGTGTTACTTCCTGTATTTTACACATGTCAGCACACGCTAGTTAGTGGATGTGGTGAAGACGGATTGTGTGGTGAAGATGAATTGTGTGGTGAAGATGGATTGTTTGGTTTAGACGGATTGTGTGGTGAAGATGGATTGTTTGGTTTAGACGGATTGTGTGGTGA
>VCRD01003930.1:0-42962 GCA_006783055.1 Trinorchestia longiramus
GACCCGCTACAAAGTCAGCGCCTTAATTTGCCAGAGTTTGACACTACGAAAAACTACAACAAATAATATTTAAATTATGTGTTTTAATATTCATCCCGTTTTGCGCCTGAGTTTAAAGTCTGTGCTGCAGGTGAGGGCAGGCTGGGCACCGACGAAGTCGAGTTCAACAGAATCCTGGCTTCGTATTCCTACCCGCTTCTGCGCGCTGTGCTCCACGAGTACAAGAAAATCAAGGCATGTAAAGACGCCGAGTTTATTCAAATTCAATATCTTATTTTTACTTCTACAACATTATTCTTAGTTTTATTTTTTATTTTGAAGAACACAGAGTGTGTTGTTCAGAACTGAAGAAAATAAGTATATCCGGAGGTCGCTCTTAATGCAGGAGTTTTGCTATAATATTTGATTATATGAAAGAAGATAATTTAAAACTATAGATATTTTTAAAATACGAGATCTTATGAATTGCCTATAACCTCAAATGTAAGGAAAATAGAAACTCTAACATAAGAGTTTTTACAGTTTTCATTATTTTGTAATATAACTTTTTATGCGTTCATTTTTCTAGTCGCTGATCATTAATGAGTCAAAGTGGCAATTACTTTGGACCATCATCATTTGATGAGCTATTCATTTGCAGGGCAAGAGCCTGCATGATGCGATCAAGAGCGAGTTCTCGGGTGACATCAGGAATGGGCTGCTGGCGGTCGTTATGAGCATTGAGAACACGCCGCAGTTCTTCGCCCATTGCCTCCATGATGCCATGCGAGGGCTGGGAACAAAGGTGCGTTACGGCAAAGTACTTTTTTTGTATATTAGCTCCTGAAAAGATTTATATGATGCCAGTTATCGAGTGCTTTCACATATTCGAAAGCAGTGCGCAAAGCCTACAGAATTTCCCGTTCTTAATGTATTAGTGATATCTGCATAACTGAAGACTCGATTGTTTCCTCTTCTTTTCAGTTTTAGAGAGAGAAGTTCATTGAGACCAAGTATTTCCGTCGTTTTTGTGTTTTTCTATGAATACACTTTTAGTTATTTAATGACCCGAATGTTTTAAATAATGCACATTTATTCAGAACGATTTTTTTTAATTATACGAGCTTTCATTAGGCCGAAAAATCTATTTTTAGACACTCGTATGTCAGTGTTAAGGTCTGGTCTACCGACTTGGCTGATCAAGCAGCTACTCGTTACGACCTTCCTCACTCCATTAAGGCCTCGAAATGTGGTTGTTTTCTTCTGTTTTTGCGACAGAATTATTGTTGTACTCTGACGTGCACTAAACAAACAAACAAACAATCTTTATTTCCAATCGAGTACACAGTACATAGACATTAATACATTGGTTTTTCAAATTCTTAAGGTTAACATTTTAAGAGTAAGGGTGATGGTGAGCTCCATGCGACGATCCCGGGAGGTTGATGGGCGTCTTAGCGGGTTGAGTGCACGGCGCGGCGTACGAGAAATAACTCGTGTCCATGGCCGGGTTTGAACCTGCGGTCTTTCTACATGAAGCAGATACCCGATACAGAACACGGGCCGCAGACCATTCGACCACGGTGGCTGCACTAACCGACTGTTCACTAACATAAGTCCCTTGCTCGGCCAACAGGACGACACCCTCATTCGCATCATCGTAACGCGGGCCGAGGTAGACCTTGGAAACATCAAGCACGAGTACCAGCGCATGTATGGCCGGCCTCTTGAAAAAGACATCAAGGTGAGTCACACTAGCACTTGCGTGCTATTGTGCTTCATTACCTAATAAATGTAAATAATGTAGAATGTTAAATTGTAGTATGAAAAATAGAAACTCTTTGATGAAAGATAACTTCATCGTAAAAAGAGTAAAACCTTGGTGTAACCTAGATGTAATAGGTGTCATGTGATTTTCTTCGTCGATGATGCTGCTGTTTGTAAACTAATTACGATAGTTTTTATGCATGGGTGCAGTACAGTTTTAGTGTAAACCATTTTATGTTAATCATCTTTTTTTAGTGTAAACCATTTAATGATGGTCCTTTTTTCAGTGAAACCATTTAATTATCGTCCTAACTTCTTAAGATGAAAAGTTCAAACTTCTCACCTGTTCGAGGTTCTTACTGATAAATCTAATAGAGTAACAAAGGATGTGGCCATGCTACAAAAAAAATTAATTCAGTATTCCAAGCTTGGACGGACTGTTCATTATATGCTAGTCACTCGGTTTACAGCATGGGACTTGGGTTACTACGGGATGGGACTTGGGTAGCAACCAAGGACTACTATAGTAGTCCTTGATAGCAACCTAAGAATGAGCCAAACGACTCGTTTCTATTGCCTTATTCTATTCTTTAATAGCCAAATAAAACTTGAATCTGGAATGATGTTTCTTCAAAGAAATGTGATTTACAATTAAAAATACATTCTTCAGCAAACAGGGTAGATTTGCCGGAGGAAGCACATAATATGGTTGATTAAATGTCTACATAACAGTGGTCACAAAACATAAGCCTAAGGCACTCCCCCTTCAATTGGTGTCTTATGACAGTGGTCCCTAACCTTTTTAGGGGCGCGGACCAGTCAACGTTTCGTTCTTGGGAACTGAATTGCCTTGTTTTTTGTAAAAACAAAATGAATGTTTCTCTACAAATAAAATGACTGCCGTCTGTTAATACTCCGGCTGATGGAAAAAGTATAGCTAATGATTTTCCCAAGTCAAAGTTATATGCTCGTTGGACAACAGTGTAGGTTTGATTTGGTATAGTCTTCCCTGGTCGGTTTCAGAGGAAACGATCACCAAAGTGTTCATACGACCTAGATATTAATTCATCTATATAGCTCTCTAGATCTCGAGACATACCGTCAAAGTTTAAATTCGTGATTCAGATTTGTTTAGTATTTAGTATTTTTCTCAAGACAATACACGTGTCTGCATACATATGGGTCTGTGTGCATGTGGGTCTGTGTACATGCGGGTTTGTGTACATGTGGGTCTGTGTACACCTGGATCTGTGTACATAGTCGATTTCTCCTTGTCAAAAAATATGTTCATCGGTAAATGATTTAAAATATAAGAATCAATCTTGAATTTAAATTCTAGCACTGAAAATTGCATGAAATATGAAATAGTTCGAGCAATTAATACTCGTGTTGCAAGATAATTTCATAACGATAAGATGAAATGCATGACATGCAAACTGATATATTAGTTCTTTAATGGAATTCAGTTTTAATGGGGTGAAAAGGTTTGCTTGAAAGTCAACCCATTAATAGCAAATTTTTCGATTTGAAAATCTAGATAAAATTTTTCTATAAATTATGCCATTAAAATCAAAAGCAGATATTGTGAGAGAAAGAGGATGTCATTGGAACTTGGACGGCACTGACATCATCAAAACGCTACTATTTTTACATCATTGCTCACAAAAATCTTACCGTTAATCCCGTTAGGTTAACATAATATACAGTTATGCCACCACTCAAGACATTTCTATAGCCTCTCTGCCAGGAGTACGCATTCAAATCGATTATGCAATCGAAGTCTTGGGACAGCCAGGTCTTCGTTACAGCAATGACGTCACATGTTGTGTGCATAATCTAAAAATACAAGAAATTTGCTACAGTTTTTACAAATACGACGAATGTTGAAGCGTATAATATAAGAATTCCACTTCTGAGTGAAATAGAAGATTTAAAATCTTCGACAACCCTGAAAGTACAGTGAATTACACAGAAACTTTCCATACCACGGAAAACCATTGTAAATAGTGATTGATCCAAAACGAATAAATAAATTAACAAGAGGCGGACTTTATTACTAGCACACACGCCGTGCAGCTCTATACCTTGAAGCTCTACACTTCGTAATTCGATGAGAGCAAACGATGTCTGGCGAGATCCTAGCATCTGCGCCATAGAATTCTGAACCGGCGTACTTTACTCTTCAGGGTCTTCAGCGCAAGTCCTCCGGACCAGAATCTTGAACGCGAGTTCTCTTGTATGGACCTACCAGATGTTCTGCGTGTAACTATCTCCTTCCCGCCATTCACCTTTCTACCACTTGATTTACCACTTAATAACTTTCCTCTCGTTTCTAATTCCATCTCTGACTGAAATGTGAACTACATAGAATCTGTTCTTTCATTCTGTTTATGTGCCTGAGGTGCTTGCGCTTTAGAAAATTTGGTGCGTTTACGCGTATTCTTGCGCCTACTCTCAGGTCTAAAGCCGACGTCCCGTACGACGTAATAAAAAAATAGCTTTTACATAGCAATTCATTTTCACATTCATGCTAAGCTTTGTCTCTTTCCATTCCCGCCCCATTTAAAACACCATCAACTTTCTCTTAAATTTTACCTGGCTAATATCCATGGCTAAATTAAATAACATCTAAATAATACTATAAATACTACGAAGATTTTTGTAAATTAACTGAAATTTGAAACGTTTTCTTGGTAAAACGTACGTTTAAGCTAAAACATCGGAAAACATCTTTTGGTTCTTTCTGGGCTCACCTCTGTTTATTTAAACTTCTCAGTACCCACATATTTCAAAGACCATATTATGATACCTTTCACAGCTACGTATGTTTTTCAGAGTACCCCTATTTTTTAGTTCCTTTCTTTCAGAGCCATATCATTTTTCACAGCCACTGTAATTTTCAGAGCTTCCTCGTTTTTCAGAGCCACCTGATTTTCTGAGCTACAACACAATTTTTTTAACTATTTGTATTTCAGAGCCTACTAGTTTTGAAACAAGTAGCGAAACGAAGAATCGTTTATGAATAAACTCCAAGGATAGCTACATAAACGATATAAAAACGCAACTTCATAACTCGGTTATTAATATTTCATTTCTGGATTTGTGCAGGGAGACACCTCTGGAGACTACAAAAGAGTTCTAATTGCGATCGCTCAAGGCTGAGTGACGTGACTGCGGTGTTCGTTGGTACAGGGACGCTGGCACTCTGTTAGGGTGCAGTGGAGGACCGAGACTGGCGGTCTCAACTTCGCTGAAGAAACACCGCTCATTTATGAAGTTTGCTGCGAATTAATTATGCAAAGTTTATGTAAGTAGATTTTTTATGAGTAGAAAGGGAGTGAAGTTTTAGGGAGTGAAAGAGGAATTGAGTGTACTTCCAGGTGTGTTAATAATAACTATTGGTGATGATACTGGCAGTGATTTTGAAGGCTGTAGGTATATTTGAGATTTGATGTACATTCTCATGTGCGAAGGGCTATATGCCCACTGACAGAGCTGTGTAAAGGCGGTGTGAAGTTTATCCCACCAGCCATTTCCACTGCCTCCTACACTGCTGCAGCTGCGCCTCCTGCACTGCTGCAGCTGCAGCTCTGCCTCCTGAGGGTTATACATCAATTCTTCACGTCTGCTCAGATACAACGGAAAAGTTTCATCTTCGTAGCAGTGCTTTGTTTGCGTTTGAAGTGGATATTAATATTTCTGGAAACATTTTGGTATTTTATCCAGAACTTTTGTTTTACGCTAATCTTTGCAACATAAATTCATGAGTTATTTTAGTTGTAGACGTGAAGTAGGTCCGTGTTCAATTCGTAATGAATATTCCTGTGCAACACAATTAGAAAAAGCATTCAGGTTTTAGAATTGACTTGTAAACATCTTTACTGAGAGGCAAAGCTTCAGCGTTTTTAGATTATTCAAGCCGAGCTCATCGCGTGTGCATTTCTGCAAGGATGAGGTATTGTAGAATTAGCAAGGAATTGGTTCTTGTGCAAACCAAACTAATAAAAACCAATCTTATTACTTTGATTTATCTTGATTCAGTACAACTTCCCAAGCAACTTGTTTTTAAAATGATTTAGGGCTTGCATGCGACTGGTCTTAGTAATTTAGCGCAAAACCTCAGGGTCACAATCAGTATCTCTATTAGGCACAGATGACCTACACGCTTCATAATTGTTGAGGTCCTCTGCGTTGTTATGACACTACCGCTGCGTTCCGTACTCCGTCACGTCGCTGACACTGGCTGTGCTCAGCACAATGTACACATAGTACTCCAATGGAGTGGGGAATGAAACCTCTGGATTTTTATTAGTTAGCAGGAACTTACTCATTGTATAATGGAAACTCGTTATATATGTACCTGCTTATTTCAAATATTATTTGGCTCTGTGAACATTATATTTGTCATAACGTTCGAATACTTGGCTTTGAAAATCCTTTTCTTTTTCCTACAAATTCGAGTAACGTATTTCAAAAATTACTGGTGTCATTCAAATCTAGCGATTTTATGAACACTTAGTCAGTGCCATCATTTGCATCTAGCCATGTTACAAACACTACACCAATGCCGCCATTTGCACGTAGCAATGTTACAAACACTTCACCAGTGCCGTCATTTGCAGCGCCCTCATTTGCAGCGCCCTCAGTCGAGATAATTAACGTGCCTTTTGTGACCTACTTGAACATGCAAATACTGACGCGATGAAAGGAAAGACATCAAGAGTAGGAATATGTATTGGCACTGTGGGAGGCACATTGTTCAGTATGGACTAAATTGGAAGTTCTCTATCCATAAAAACATGATTTCCTTAGTTCTTTACAATCGCTAATAACCAAGACAGTGTCACCTGATTCAAATATTTTGTCCTTAGAAAAACAAAAGATAGGGTAGAAATTTGCCAAGTGTTTTATTTGTACGTCACTTTGAACTGGAAAATGATTTCTGAAGGCGTGCAGCGAACTCAGAGCATTTGTTTACACACTCTACCTACATTTTGAAATGTTTTCATCTGTATAAATAGGGAAAGAAAGAGTGGCAAGTCTAATTTTGTGCATGGTGCTTTGACTTGTTCAGGTCAAACTATATTTAAACACGAGTGAAACTAAAATACTTAACAACCTCGAAATAATTCTCAAGTCCTTAGTTTCAACATGGCTCGAAACATCACGAACTCAATAGTAGCTTCTCAGGCTGACCTTTGCCAAAGTCTGATTTCATTGAGCTTCAAAAATTACTTGTTGAAAAAATTACTTCCAGGATCCGATTCATCGAAGCCTTTGAAAGGCTGGACATTAAATTAGAACGTAAACCATAGACGCTGTAACTATCCTAAAACTCGTGCAGGATCTAACACAACTTTTATACCAGTTTGTTAAGGAAACTTTTAACTAAAATAAATGATAATACAACCCTCTAATTACTTAATAGAAACGGAAAGGAAAGTAAACATCAAGAGATCGGAAGGAGGTGATAGGAGAGCCAGTGGTGAGGAGACTCAGCCATCTGCTAGAGCGATGAGCATCTTCTTGTAGTCACCGGATGTGTCGCTCTGTAAAAGCAGCCTTTATGAGAACATCAAAAATGAATATATAAAGCTGCACAGCGTCTAGGCTTAATCCATTATTTTTGAACTATTACGGAAGATGAAACAAGTCACTAATATGTTTGTTTCTTATGGGCGAAGTATAGTAAATACAGTTGTTAATATACTGTAATTAAGACGAGTTGTAGCGTATTTTATAATGTACGAAAAAGAATCTCCAAGTATATAGAATACACTGTTTAAAAAACTTCAACTCCAACGATTGAATCACAACAACCTTCTACTGGTGGTTGTTGAAACAAATAGATTGGTCGACTGGTGAGCGAATCCGCTTGTGATGCGGAAAGACACGGGTTCGAGGTCCGCTGTCGCTGTGGTCTGTTGTGGTTAACCGTTGGCGGCTAGAATTACGGCATGGGACTTGGATACCAACCCAAGATTGGGCAAAAAGCCCGTTCCTATCGCCTCATTCTATTCTACTGGTCATCGTCGCAAGTGCTGCTTGCAGTGTCCTGGTGAGTCATTGACATCCAGTTAAAACTACCGCGTTCCTGTGCTAGAAGTTACGTTGGTGTGACGCACCTGTAAAGTTGCTGATGGATGGGAGTGTTTGTGGGAAGGTTAGGAAGCGTTTCTAATCGACAATATACAGTGCCTACGTGATCAGCACTTCAAAAATGTGAATGGAGTGGAGTTTTTGTAAAAAAAGCCTTTGGCTCGTAAAAGTAGGCAAGAACTAATGATAGTTGAAGTAATTGATTCTTTTAATAACTCATTTGTAAGTGAGGCAATCCGTGACTGAATTTGACAGCGCAATGGGAAGAAATTAAGGAGTGACGGAGGAGACAAAAGAGTTGAAGTGGCCATGAGGTACCGGAGGATTATAAATATCACGTAATGAGTTGGAGGGATGAGCTAATAAATGTTTCAAATATAAATCTTCAAAGAGCAAAATTTTTTTAAGGTTATACAGCTGCTAACGGTACCTGGAGGTCTTGGTAATTAGAATCAGATTGGTAAAACTACAAGCGATGCATTGGAGGGTAGGCGCTGGCTACGTGTGAATGTGACGTATGTAAAAATGTGGGAATGTTTTGTACGGTGTAGAAACGTAAACAATAGGACAGACAAAAAGAACGTGAAGGTTGAATTAAATTTGAGATCTAATAACGTATAATATCAGGGTAAAGTAAGCAGGAAAGGATGATCATAACAGAGGCGGCATTGTGAAGAAAGCTCAAAAGGAAAAAGTTAGTCACTGGCAGAACGATGTAACTCTGCATGTATATACGTACTTTGTTTGATGGGAATATGTTGTACATTAATACTTAGTTTAGTATGCGTATGTTTGGTGTGACGAGTACGTATGTGAAGACGTGATCAAAGTTAACGAAATTGATTTGACTACAACAATGATCGTGTATGAAAACAGGTTAGTCGTCAGAGAACTTCAAGAAAAAATCATCGTTGTCTCGCAATAAGTGTCATCATAAGAAGGGTGTACGCATATTCTCCTCTCATCTGCCCTGGAGTTTCCGCTCCTGAGGCTCGTTCATGCCACTACCAGGGTGTCAGAGTAAGGAAGGTGCATGCAGTATTTAGGAAAGGCGAGTGCTTCATAGATAGTAGGAACAGCTCAACCCACAATAACCAACACCAAGCACTTGACAGACGCACCAGATATCCTCCAAGTTACATACTTTCTTGAATAAGTAAATATGTTTATCAACATTTGCGACTCATAGACTTGATTTCAATACGTCTTTAATAAGCCAAGTAGATCTCCAATTACAAAATCATGGGTACTCGAGCTTATCACTCAGTAAGCTGTTCCCCTACGAACCCCAGAAGTAGGGCAGAGTTACCTTGATGTGACTCTCGAGGGTCTTTCCGTACATCTTCTGGTACTCCTGCTTGATTGTGCCCAAGTCGATCTCTGCTCGAGTCACCACCAGACGGATGAGAGCGTCGTCCTGTCAATCAAATGCAAACGTTGGTCACACTGCATCCCCTATTCATCATTACAACTAAGAAACCAATTAAATGTTTAGAGAAAACTTGCTTTGATTCATAAATAAAAGCTACATTCAGATCTTCGGTCTCGAAAACACGAACTCACTGAACAGTTCAATTGAATAATAAAATTTGAAAATGAAATATGCACTCACACGGATTCTCGCTGAGTTTTCACAAAGGTGTGGAAGATAATTAGTGAATAAAATGAAAATAAGACTAACTTTGTCCAATACACTATCTAAACAACAAGCGGATAAATATGGAGATACAATTAAAACCTTACAGAAACTTTACATTTGAGGGAGAAAGGTCTGAAAAATTAATTTTTGTTTGTTGCAATGCTCTTTGGCGAGTAAGATGAAAACGGCCTCAATTGACAGAGGACTCTACTGTAACACGGCATGAAAATCATAAACCCAGTAAAATGTTCACTCCTCTTCTAATTTCAACGGTGTTTAAAATTAAAAAATATAGATGATTCTATAATCCGTAAGTTTAATACGTAGACACCGCCCTCATTATCCTGCTGAATATTTTTACAGGCAGTAACAAAACAAGTAAAAAAAAGTAAAAATTATCGAAACCAAGTTACAATACAGTAAATGCATCTTTCCCTTCAATTTGCGATTAAGCACCGAGACTGTCGTACAAACTTTTTTGGTTCGGTAAACTACCAGTGAACTATCAAGAAACACTAGTGTGGCAATGGTCCATGGAAACCATGGAAACTAACTGCAAGACAAAAAGAAAACAAAATTGCACTAGCCTTGGAACCCTTGCAAAGACTGAAGTGAGCAACGCGTCTACGGTAACTCCTACAACAACTCTGTGTAAGACCTCGTCCTCCACCAATACTCGTTGAAATATTTAAATCCGTCAAAAATGCAGCTTAAATAGTTTTCGTGACACTAGGTAGGACAAGTATGAGAATGTATACAAATATTGAAAATTATTTCGTGTTTTGAATGAGAACAGTGTTGAAAGGCTCGGCTCATGTGTTCGCTGCATCGTAGCAGAAGGCCTCTGACGATGGAATAGGTATACATCGTTCTGATAAACTTCAATGATACGGTAAAAATTATTCGCACTTACATCATGACATATTATTATTCACCCTACTTTTTACTCGTTCAAACTTACAGTCGACACTACTGTAGTAACGTGATCCAAGTTCGAGTTCAATCGCACTATATTCTTTTTGCTCTTCCACCGTAAGCTCAGCTGTTCAGTTCGCAGTGTACATCAAGGAAAAAAGCAGTGATCCAATTTCTCTTGCCAATGCACATGGAGCCGCAACACATCAGATTTTTAGTAGCTAGTAATTCGTACCGAACGCCGGAACCCATTAGTCAAAGAAAGCTGTGTTGCTACCTGACAATGTATATTCCCATGCGCTCTACCCGACTCGGTAAACCAACAACAAATTGCGTTTTTGAGGTATTAAATGATCTCGTCTACAAAGAGTTAATGGCCAGTTCAAAAGAGCATTGGAATGTAATCGCTTCTTTCCGAATAAAGAAGTACGGGAAAAGATAAATAATTGCAAAACCAACAAATAAATGCTCATTTTGGAAGGAAGATACAAGCTTGAGGACCATTGGACTAAGTGTATCAAAAAGTAACGAGTCTATTTTGAAAAATAGTTTTAAAATTCTATTAAAATATAACAGCAGATAATTCTCAGCATTCCCTCCTATATAGTTCAAAATTACACTTTAACTGGCATGGTTTTGGGGTCTATTTCTTCAGGAAAAGCAGCTAAAGTTTATATTTCCAGCTCTAGTGATCACGGATACAAGGGTTGGTACTGTTCTTTTAAGAGTGACTAATTACAAGGTCAATTTTTCTAAAGATTATCTATCAACGACGTTAATTGTAATAGAAACATGTCTTGTCGTGACCTTAGTGCCCGCTCCCTTCATGGCATCGTGGAGACATTTGGCGAAGAACTGCGGCCTGTTATCTATGCTCATGACGACGGCGATGAGCCCGTTCTGGATGTCGCCCGAGAACTCGCTCTTGATCGCGTCCACCAAAGTCTTTCCCTGCAATTCAAATAAGATTGTGTAGAACAGCTGCACGCTTCTGCGGAGGAGGATGATGAAGCTCCAGCGCACATTCATCAAAGGAAGTACGCCCTGTGGAGAATTAGTGACACTTCTGCTCTAAGATGAAATCCAAGAGGGAGCCAAACTCTTCCAAGTTGGATTTGGATTATTGAAGGAGCGTCATATAGTAGTAGAGGTAGAGAAAAAAGTGAAAATAACAAAATGGTCTTTAATACAGCACATGGGGTTGCGCTTGCAGTTAACATACTAAACGGACCGACAGAACACGAATACATATATTTATGTTTGAATTTATGTATAGATTGCATACATTCGAGGAGTGAATTTCATATCTAACGAGCCTATTATTCACACCACAAATTTGTCGTCAGATCTGCAGAGGAATGCCATTACTACCTCAAAACTGTTCAAGAAAGATCGCACTGTCAGCTCTGAATCTCTTCATCAAAAGAAACTCATCAAAAGCCAACGATGTAATGCAAAAGAAATAACTCAAGTCGTACCTGCTAACATTTGTATTATATACGCACCTTAATTTTGTGGTACTCTTGGAACACAGCTCGCAGCAATGGGTAGGAATACGTCGACAAAATCCTGTTGAACTCTGCCTCATCAGTGCCAACCTTGCCCTCTCCTGCAAATGATTGCAATTTTTATTTGCCAAAAAACTGATGAATATTGGAGATAATTTAGACCACAGCCGCTTCAAGATAACGTTTATGCACCGATTACAATCCTTTCACTTCACCACAGAATGCAGCAAGAAGTCAAAGAAGACGATATTGAAAGCCTAATGAGGAGTGTGAAATTTTAGCGGCTTGTAAGTAAGAGACAATGCAAAACTTGCCCAACATAAGTATTTTGCAACATCCTGCTCGTAGCTCAGAAATTTATTGAAATTCTGAAACTGATTTTGTTACATTGGTTATAAGCTAGAAATAGTTGAAGTGGGACAACTCATACTCCAAGCGTGACAATTGTTCGTTGTGAAGGAACATTCGTTACAATTCTTGTCGACCAGATTTTCTCAGCCTCAAGAATGATGCTTAACCGTAATTGTCCCCCATAAGTCATGCTACGTCTCATAAGTATGCACAGCCATGAACAGTTTCAAATACAACTTATGCATACATTTTAATTCCATTTACGAAAGATTTCTACAAAACGGGGAAAAGCAATAAAGGTGTCCTAAGGGCACGTACAACGTGTTATTTATACATATAATTCAACAACCTACTTCATCTGAGAAAAAAAGGTAAACACGAGAAAAAACAGACGTTGCCTTACTCCAGAAGCAAGCCTTCAATACTCCTGCAAGAAGCTTTGATGATTTTAAAATGTTTAACGTACCCGACCCAAGTTATACAAGAAAGCTTGCTCGATATCACAGCAACCACTCTCATTACGAACAAACGGAGCAAATACCGTATACGTATATTCACGACAGAAATAAGAAAGTAACAAAAAATTAAAACTAGCAAAACAAAACGATAGAATAGAGACAAAAACATGGAAGTATAGAACTAAGAAGATTGGAAATGTGAAAAAGAGATGAAAGCGGCGAAAAACAATAAGAAGCAGCTTAGCTTCACAAAATATCCGAGGGTGAGGTAATGAGAACCTCTTGAAAAATGACACCTGCCTTATACTCCACCCACCTGCCTTGTAGAGCTGCTGCGCCAGCTGAGGTGCCAGCTGTAAGTTGGTGTTGGCCTCATCCCGGGCGCCGGTGCTCATGGACACCAGCAGACGGCGGAAGTGACCAGACGTCTCTCCCTCCAGGCACTTCTGAAGAGGCTTGCCGTACTTGCGCTCGAACACAGCTCGCAGCTCCCTGTGTTCAAATGACGATCACACTATAATATTTATCAGGAAACCTCAACGAAATGACAGATATACCAGAACAGCCAGCGTTTACTTAATAACCCTATTTTGTACATGTAGATTTCAAACAGGCACATTTCCAAAGCGTAGGTTGTTGAAAAATGGAAAACATAGCAATTGCACAACTACTCGTTAATTTTTCAAGTAGTAGTGACCAAACAATTACCCCAATCCCTTAAACTGATAGGTGGAGTTGTACTAGCTCACTACCGATGCTGCCTAAAGTTCGCATAAAGAATTGAGTACATCTGAGATAGTTGATAAATACTGAGTGCCCTTTCTTTGTACGAACCCTCCATAGCGAAATAACCGAAAGCTAGTTTCTAAACTAAAATCACGTAGCAAGATCTAGAAATTCAAAGAGGACGAATACTCCGATGCATTTTAGAAATAGAGTATACATACAGGGTGTCTCAAAAAAATGTACTCACCCTTTAACCGTTGCTAACATGCTGCCTTCTTTGTGTTGCACGTGTGAGGTTTGAACCTTTGCGAACATGATTAAATGTGATTAAAGAATCATGTTCGTAAAGGTCCGAACCTCACACCTGCAACACAAAGAAGACAGCATGTTAGCAACGCTTAAAGGGTGAGTACACTTTTTTGAGACACCCTGTATATAGGAACAAGAAATCAAACTCTGCTCCATTGAAAAACAGCTGAGAGACAAAACATGAAAAATATATTCAACGGTTCAACGCACGGACACATCTAACCATTAGATTGATGAGGAGGTATCAAGTGTCCTGTACCAGTACTCACATGATCTCGTGGTTGGTGCGGGTGCAGATTATCTCGACCAGGGTGTTCTCGTTGGTGCCAATGCCCTTCATGGCTTCGTGCAGGTTCTCGGCGAGCAACTCAGTCGTGGGCTTCATCATCGCCAGCACGACGCGCTCAAAGTTACCCCCGAGCTCACCCTTCAGCTCCTTCACCAGGTCCTGATAAATTAAAGTAGTTTAGTAGCAGGCGCTTATACGTATAATGTTGACCTTCAGCTCCTTCACCAGGTACTAATTAGTGAGAGTAAATTAAGTTAAAAACACATACACTAATGATGATGCCCATCCGCTATGTACTTTACTAGCTGAATCTTTACTAGCTACTTTCGTCATGATCAGCATTAAGCCGTTTCTGATCATTCAGTTCCATGAGCCATTCTTGATCATTCGGTTCAATGAGCCGTTCTTGATCATTCGGTTCAATGAACCGTTCTTGATCATTCGGTTCAATGAACCGTTCTTAATCATTCGGTTCGATGAGCCGTTCTTAATCATTCGGTTCGATGAGCCGTTCTTAATCATTCGGTTCAATAAGCCATTCCTGCTCATTCGGTTCGATAATCAGTTCCTGATTTATTGGTTCCATGAGCCATTCTTGATCATTCAGTTCAATGAACTGTTCCTGATTTATGTTTCCATGAGCCATCGGACACATCGAACGCGAGATCTGATCGTGTCGTATGACCCTGTCCTGGCACCCAGGGAATATCCTTCGTTTTTGTATTAAAAGAAGCACCTCGGCCGTCAGCGCTACGGCGACAATGACGAGGTCAAATAGGCGTTCTAAAGGGGTTAACAAATCAGGGTCCACTTTTCTATAAATATGGAATTCAGAGATTGGTTATACAATAGGTGCCTTGAAATAAATGGAAATAATGTTGAAATTTAGATCAATGTCATAACTTTCAAGTAAAAATGAACGAGTGAAAATACTTGTCGAGTTGTATATATCAGCATTTAACTAAGAAACGCGCCCTGTGTATCGTAAGCAAGCGGCACACGTTGAAGCTTTCATAAACAAAGGTCAAGGAGGCCGCATTGCCTTTCCTAGTCCAGAATTTTGGGGTCAAGACCAGGGGAATGACAATATGTGTACGGAGTACGGGCAGGGGAATAGGACGATGTGTACGGAGTACGGACAGGGGAATAGGACGACTACGTGTACGGAGTACGGGCAGGGGAATAGGACGATGTGTACGGAGTACGGGCAGGGGAATAGGACGATGTGTACGAAGCAAGGACAGGGGAATAGGACGATGTGTACGAAGCAAGGGCAGCGAAAGTGGACGATGTGTACGGAGTAGGGTCAGGGAAAGAGGACGATGTGTACGGAGTAGGGTAAGGGAAAATGGAGCAATGTGTACGGAGTAAGGGAAGGGAAAGAGACGATATGTAGGGAGTAAGGGCAGGAAAGGAGACGATGTGTGCGGTGAACAGGGATGAGATGTATACACATGGTGCGAAGGCTATTTGAAGAATGTCGTTTTCAGTTCATTATGCACTCAAATCATTCATAAGATTTTTTATTTCTGATAACTCATTCAAATTATTATATTAATGCATATCCTACTGAAGTACCCAGGGTGATACACACCAAATTTCCGGCTACTGTGGTGGTTTTAGGAGTTGTGAGTAGTGAAAGTCATGTCATGGCACCTTACATTTTTCCACAGGGTCTTAGGGTTAATTTTGCTGGACACATTAATGTTCTAAAAACACTTGTCAAACCTTGAATAGATAAAGTATCAAATGGAAGGCCAGAAATCTTTCAGCAAGACTTAGCACCTTCTGACAAAGCCATAGTAACCCAAGATTGGTTTTCAGAGAATTTTTCATGTGACCCTCAATTTACGGCTCCCAGATTCGCAAGATTTAAATCCTTTAGACTATTGCGTGTGGAGGCTTGATGAAAGAGCGACTAATCAACATCCTCCTAGTACCACAGCTTCACTGAAGGCCGCCATGTTCAGGTTATATCCGAAATGAATAAGGACCACTTAATTTCAGCTTGTTAACGGTTTCGGACCCCCATTGAATTATTTGACAAAGAAGCATCATCAAGGAATTTTGTACAAATTTGATTAAATGTATACATTCTTTACAAAATATTACAGGGTGCGGCAACATAACTTCCTTTTTTCAAAGCAAAGCGCTTATTATTATTATTAATTTATATTATTTTAACAATAAAAATATCCTCAAACAGTTCTAGCCCCCTTTACAACACGTACAAGAACAAACGAATAAAATGGGAGTCAAAGGACATGTAGGAGGATTGATGTAAAAAGGTCGAACAAGCTAGTAGAAAGCACACGGAAGAAGACAGTAAACGAACATGTATAAAAACAACTCTTAAGGGGAACATAAAACAAAAAATAAAATTAAATGTAAGCAGAGAGTGACACGACATATCAATAGATTTTTAAGGAACGTTATAGAAGGTGGGAAAACCTAAAATATTAAGAAGAAAGTAAATCAGGTAAGAAGGTAGGAAGACATGTAAGCAGAAAGTAGGTCATTTAAGTAGGAAGGAAGACATGTCAGCAGAAAGTAGGAAGACATGTCAGCAGAAAGTAGAAATACATGTCAGCAGAAAGTATTAGGTTGTTACAAAAATAATGGCCGATTTCGGAAGCATGCATTTAATCCTTGGTAAATGAACAATAGAGATGTTAAACTTAGTCAAAATATGAACCCTGAGCAGCTATGCATCTCTGCCATCAGACTACGAGATTATTTATCCCTTGTTGATAAAAACTTAATGGCTGTGATGCAACAAAATCTTTGAAGGTCGTTTCCACCTCTTGTTTACACTTAAAAGTTTTACCATTCAAAATGTGCTTAAGTGCTTGAATAAATGATAATCAGTAGGTGAAAGATCTGGGGAATATGGAGGATGTGGTAAAGTCTCGTATCCCAGTTCTGTGAGTTTCTGGACGGTCATTCTTGCAACATGTGGTCGCGCGTTATCGTGGAGCAGAATTGGACCACGTCGATTCACTAATGCCGGTCTGTTTTCGCTCAATCGAGCACGCATAACAGCGAGATCATTGCAGTATCTCTCTGCATTAATGGTCTCATTTACTCCCAAAAAACTGTAGTGAATGACACCTAGAGCAGACCACCAGACAGTCACCATAATCTTTTTCTGGTGAAACATTGGCTTTGGGAAGTGTTTGGGGGGCTCATCACGATCGAGCCATTGACCTGATCGTTTACGGTTATCATAAAGGACCCACTTTTCGTCACAAGTGACAATTCAGTCAAGAAAGGGATCGTTGGTGTTGCGCAGAGAGAGCATCGAGCACACTTCAAAACGCCTAAGCTTTTGATTCTCATTGAGCTCATGAGCAACCCATTTATCGAGCTTTTTCACCTTTCCAATAATCTTCAAATGGCACGAGACTGTTGCAATGCTGACACCAAGTGTCTGAGACATTTCTCTAACACTTTGACGTGGATTTTGCTCAACAACTGCATGCAATTGCTCGTTCTCGAGACTACCCAAACGTCCTCTACCCTCTTCATCTTTAAGGCTTTCATCACCACTCCGGAATTTCCCGAACCACCTTCGTACTGTCCGATCCCTTGTGGACTCTTCTCCCCATGCTTGGTTGATATTGGCAGAAGCTTCAGAGGCGTTGTGCCCAAGTTTGAACTCGTGCAACATAAGTAGGCGAATGTCATGTTTTGTCATGTTCATCATGGAGGGATTCTATCCTTTAAAATTATGTTCTGTCTGAAAAGAAGTTACAAAATATTAATGAGCACACATTAATTGTTATGCATGCCAAGGTTCATCGAAAATAAACTAAAAAAGTTGGGTTAAAATTACTTTTCAAAGCCCAGACCTTCGAGCGGCCATTATTTTTGTAACAAACTAATAGGTCGTGTAAGAAGGTTGGAGGACATGTCAGCAGAAAGTAGGTCGTGTAAGAAGGTAGGAAGACGTGTTTACAAGCAAAGAGAAGGGGAACATATACGACAAAACCAATTGTGCATCTGTTTGTAATGTCAATAAAATGAACAAAGCCAAATTAAGTTTAGGAACAAGTAGCACAAAGAAGTTAAGCAACAGTAGCCCCAACGTGAAGTACAGCCGAGTAGCTGAGGTTCCTCGAGGCATCGAGGACTAAAATAACGCAACTCTCGTCTATTAAATCTACGATGGCATACGAGCTCCAGTAGACTGTCTCGCTCAGTGAATTGAAAATACATTGAATTTTCTTCTTTCAAAGATAATATCCTACACGACTACGTACTTTCTTGTTCCTTTTTAAGAACACATTTTGAAGTACGTGATTTATGTTTTATAGAGCGTGTATTATGTTGAATTTCCTCAAAATTTTCGCACATATTTTGAGATTCACGAAGTGTGCGGCAACGCTCCCTAATAAGGCCAGTCCATCGTACAGATCTACTGTCGGACACACGGTGCAAACATAAATGAAACTCAGGAACAATACGAGGCTTTGCTACGAAGCAGTTGTGACCAGCATAAATTCACTGGAAGAAATTTTCATTTCTATACACTTTTGGTGTTCATAAAGTGCACATTGTGACTGGAATTGCACTTTCGCAGCGCATTAAATGGAACTAATTGCTGCTTACTGCATTTTATTCGAATCAATGAAAATAGTACGATACAGCTGTCATGAACACAAGCATTAGCTATTGCATTTTAATTATAAGATAATCTATAGAAAAATTCAAACAAACAGCTTATGCAAATATAGGAAAATGAACGCTAATGCGATAGTAGTACCTGCATGAGGGACTGGTATGTACGATTCAAAAACCAATGAATTATTACTTGAGTATCATTGGTGGACATACTTACCATCACTTCCAGGTGTCTTAGTAGATATTGAAGCTACTTGCGTGCTATGACACCAGCACAATGGCAAGAACACGTACAGTCTATCCAAAGCAAAATATCCTTAGCTCCATTGAACCCTTTAGCGACCAATTTCTTTTTCTAGTTTCTACGTTTAAGCTCACAAAGACCGTCTGTACACTGATGCAATGAAGCACGCTGAGAGCCAGGCAGCCAAAAGAACGACGCTGTAACGTGCCGCCGCGTTCAAACCTAGTAGCAACCTCATATTGCTCACTGTTTAATTATTAGAACAATTCTCCCAAAGACCGTAAAAGAGGACCGTATGGTCCTTTTCGTCGCTAAAGGGTTAAGGTCGATAGAAGCCTGTGTATGCAAACTATCGGTGTTAGGAGTAATATTATCACCACAGGAAACCACGGAACTTTCTTGGAGCTGGGTGTTGCTTAAAAACGCAAGCTCAAACGGTAGTATAGTGTATAATACAGTATGAGAATTGCTATTGACTAGTGTGTTTTGTGTATGAAGCAACAGTAGTAGTGAAGAAACCACTTTGCTACAACACTCACAACTGGCTTATTCGGCTGCATCGTAAGAAGAAAATGTATCAGCATCTCTGATAGATGAAGACTAACATTAGTTTTAGCATCACAAAGTTAACTCAGTCAATATTTATTGTTATTCATCATAGAGTCAAGCAACAGACGTAACAGTTGCTAGTAGCACTGATATTGCCACCACAAATGCTTCTGGCAGGGGTGATCTGGAGCCAATCATCTACTCTGTCTGCTGCCTTCGTGCAACGCTTTCACTTTCATGGAGAACAAACCTACGGAAGCCACTTGTATTCACCTAAATATGAAAAACTATGAGCAAGCATTCGACCGATCACACTTGTTCCGCAATAGCTCGTACCGAATAACCATTACATGCCAAGATAGCAAATGCGGTAATTACGCAGATGTTCAAATCTTGTAGAACATTCATTGTTTTCAAATTAAGTTGATAAAACTGTACGCAATTTTTTGAACATCTGAGAGACTGTAGCTTAATTTCAACTCGTTCAGTACACTCGTTAGACATTTATTAGTGACTATTTTGGAATGGCTCCTGGTTACAATATCGTAAAAAATCAGATTTGAAAACATGATTCAATAATAATACCTTAATTAAAATGAACCAACAAGTTGAGTTTTGTCGCAACAACGAACCAAAAACTCGCGACCGCTCTTTGTATATGACAACCTATTACGAATTTATTTATTTATAAAACTATTCATGGTAAGATTTCGAAGCATGAGTTTGTAAACTTTAATCCAAACTATCTATATACGCGTTTAAAAATGAACTTAAGGATTTATTCTACTACCCCTAAGATCTTACACATACAGTAACAAGCAAAAGTATTGGATGCATCACATTTTTTTGTCATAACTTTAGATTAGGTTCACAATTTTACCTGATATTTGGTCAGTACTATCTCATATAGCATCTTCCGTCGGATGTGGAAAGGAAAATTAAGACGCCAATGCTAAAATTGTTTTATTGATCAAAAACAAACATGACCCCATGCAAAAGTATTGGATACATTCATTTAACATTTTGTTATGAATCCTTTATTTTGCTCAACTGCTTCCAGTTGCTTTCTTTAGTTGCACACAAGTTTTTTACAAAGATCTACTGTAATTTTTTCCTATTCTTCCTAGCAAAACTCTTCTAATTGATTGATATATTGTGGATTCCGCTTATAGAGTTTAATCTTCGAAGTTTTCCACAAATTCTCAACTGGATTTAGGTCGGGAGACTGACTGGGCTAATTAAGGACGTTAATTTAGTTAATTATAAGCCATTCTTTAGTTTGGAGGTGTGCTTAGGATCATTGTCTTCTTGGGGATCTTGAAATCAAGCCAGTGCGATTTAGAGCTCGACTAATGGTTTCTTTGCTTACTTCAATCCCAGCTCTTTTGAGGTCGGTTTGAATTTTAGTACGGGTTATGAAAATGTCTTTCTGTACCTTTTTGCTTATCCACTTTGAGTTGCTTTCGATTAGCTTTCTTGGTCTACCAGTTCTTGGAATGTTTGTAATTTCGCCACCAAACGCCTTATACTTTCTGGTAATGTTTCCTACCGAATTTATATGTAGATTTATTTCTTTGGACATTTTTCGATAAAGTTTTTTTTGTGTGATGTTCAATCACTTTATTACGCGTTTCTTCAGATAACTCTTTATTTTTAGCAATGTTTGAACTGTAATCTGCGAATTCTGGATCAAGAAGCCAGACAACAGATAGAACTATTTTGCAAACAATCGTGCGCCTCGGTGCTTGGTTGATGATGACTCGACATTATTATTGGAACAACTAAATACTTGTATGTCGTTTAAAATTTTAAATTTTTAAAGGGAAGTAGGAAAATGTACCATGTATGCAATACTTTTGCATAGGGCTATTTTTGTTTTTGATCACTAGAATAATTTCAACACTGACTTTAATTTTCCTTTCCACATAGAATAAAAAGATACTATAGGATACAAAGATACTATGTGAGATAATACTGACTAAATGTGAGGTAAAATTGTGAACCCAAACTAAGGTTATGACAAAAAATATCATGCATTAAATCTTTTTGCGTGTCACTGTAAATTCCCTAAGAAAGCTATTATAAAATACTGAAGAGGTACCTTGCCGTATGCCTGCTGGAAGCTGGTGATGATGCGCAGGCGCTGCTCGTTGGTCCTGTTGGCAAGGATGTTGATGATGGAAGCCTCGTCCGTGCCAAAGCCCTTCATGGCCTTCCTCAACATCGAAGCGTCGGTTGACGGGTCGAAGTTACCCAAATATCGGATCGTCGGCTGCGCCTGAAATAACAATTGCGTTAAACGAAGTATCACCCAACCGATTAACAGCTAATCTGTATTTGTATCCAAGTAACTCGTGAGGTATGCGTAACACAAACTAAGCCTGAAATCTGATCTGCGAACGCGAGATAGACTCACAGGCCTCCAAGTTCATAACCATCGGCTCTGCAACTCCCCAGGCCAGTAACATGCATTGAATGAGGGGTTACACTAGAAAAACATTGGTATTGTAGGCATTTAAAGAATTCAAAAACCCAACATCACTGGGTAAAATATTTTCCTAACTCGTAAGTTTATGCAGTACATAATTGGCATTAGCCCTTTACCCGACGGAGACATGCATACACGTTTGCACCAAATGTTTCTCTGGACTTTGACGCGTATGACGCGTAAAGGGTACTTTCATAACTTAGTTTAATTATCAGAGTTAAAAAATAAAAATGCAGGTTACGTATGAAATCAACATAAATAGTACTATATCAACATTACATATAAACGCTGATATAAATGAAATGTTTCCCATCAGTAATGACTGGTGAATAGGTTAATAAACATGAAAAATTGAGATCTATGCACAAGCTAATCTTACACTTACAACCACACCAAATGTGACTAGATAATCCGCCTTCAAGTCAACGATTTGTATAAAACCTGACGGCATTCCCGAAAATGTTTTTGGGGAAAGTTGCTAATTTCGGTATTTTTTGTGACATTATTTTTAGTTTAATGGAACTAGGATAGTGTTATCTGAAGTGTCAATAACACAGAACAAGTGAAAAGGTCGAGGATTTGCATACACGATGCCTCAAATTAGTTCACATGTACCAGGATGTCTCATTTCGTAGGTCTAAGAGTTAACACCCTAATTCCAGCGATGGGCTTTAGAAGCAGAAAGACTGACAAACTGCAGATCCTGTGCTCTCTTAAAATAATTACTTTCATCATGTACTGTGATGTAAAGGAAAACGTCAATGGAGCAACACATCATTCACCGGACATGTCTTGTATTAAAACCATCCTTGCAAATTTCCATTGCTTGTTGCTCGGTCTTCTTGCGTTTCTCCATTTAAGTACGGGTTAAATTATAAAAAGTTTCTGTATACGTTGTGAAATTTAACTAGCACATCCACTGAAAGCACTTGATTGTATATCAAGGTCCGATTGTACATATGTGTCACAATCCACATATTGTAGAGGCTGATTACGGGTTAATGCGAAGAACAATGCAAGTTAATGTCATACGTTTATCTATTTCTATGTACTTTGAATGAAGAAACTGTTTAATACGGCAATTCTGATTCTGTTCCCTTTATTGTAAGTTGTGTATCGAATATCGATGCAGAATATTTTAATTCTACATTCATATTTTAGAACGTTAAAATAGTTTAATAGTTGCCATAGGGTGTTAGTAAATGTAACGACAATCTTATTCCCTTCTCTTTTTTGAGTATCAAAAAATTTCCCATCCACACTTGCAACCTCAAAAAGAAGCACGCCTCAGTTACGTTTGTCTGAAAGTTTGTGTCCTGCTCGATCAAACAGCAACTTTATCGATCAACGCAAAAATCAAACAGCAACTTGATCAATCAACGTAAAAACAGACTATTGCGACATGTTAATGCATACATTACTCGCATGCGCAATGTTCAAAGCTTGATTCAAAAAAATTCATCAAGTCGCTAGTGAACACACCGACACTGTGTGATCAAACACCTTCGACCCTCTTAACACTCTGGACGCTGTTTACGAAGTAAAGTAACTCCATTAGGGCAATCAATGTAAGAAATGATAATTAATCTTCATGATAATGAATTGTAAACAACCACTATAATTTCATACGATCAACGGGAATAGTCAAAAGCTAACTTTTTATGAATACTTAGCAGAGCAAGATGGCTACATAAAATAATTTAGTTTTTAGTAACAAATTCTCTCAAGTCAATGTCCACATGAAAAACGTTTTGCATTATAATTAAGGTATATGTTCAATGTTGTATTCCATTATAAGGCATTACCAAACCCTTTAAAATATCAACACAAACTTTTAGTCTCTTTGCAAAGAAACATTTTTCGTAACGCTGCCAATAAAAGTAATTTATTTCTAAAAATACGATACAAACAAAATCACAGGTTTAAGTATGTGGATTATTGTTGAACGCAGTCCTAATCAAGTAGATTATATGAAGTATTGGTACAGCCACGACCACTTCTACACGATCTCGGCGCCTGAACTCGGGAGTTAAATAGTTTCTTTAAGTACGTCAGACCACGTTACATTTTCCGATTTTACGACCCACTATCTCGATGTTTCCACTTAGTATCTCAGTTAAAATCTCCCAATAATTATGAGGAAAACTTCCAAGATAATTTCACAGCGGAAACTCTACATTCACTGAACAAGGCATGGCCAGTTAGAAGAAGCTCAAGGATGCGTCACCACTTCCCCTTGCATCGCTACCGCTGACGCTTGTTTACGCCTGTTGCGTCGCTACCGCTCATGCTTGTTTACGCCTGTTGCATCGCTACCGCTCACGCTTGTTTACTCCTGTTGCGTCGCTACCGCTCACGCTTGTTTACTCCTGTTGCGTCGCTACCGCTCACGCTTGTTTACTCCTGTTGCGTCGCTACCGCTCACGCTTGTTTACTCCTGTTGCGTCGCTACCGCTCACGCTTGTTTACTCCTGTTGCGTCCCTACCGCTCACGCTTGTTTACTCCTGTTGCGATATAGGAGTGGCTATTTCCTTAGACTCAGAGCCCAGGGGTGTATGAAGGTAATGTGATACTCAGCCCTAGAAGTCACCACGCACACTCACAACGCTCGTTTCACTCGATCCATCCACACTAAGTCATACCTTCAAAAACAAGTTAGGAGGAATAAGGCAGATAACAGAAATAATAGTTTTGCTTCTGTAGTGTAATTACTTTTTAATCTCGAATGAAAATGAATGCCTTTTATTTAGAGTAGTAACTACAATCTCCAGGGAACTGCAGCACGCGTGGAGCAACACGAAAACTTACGTGAGTGACGGAACGGACTTCATATTTCCAAGCACTGTTGTACTGGACTCGTCTTCTGATCATCCTTAATATTCTGAGTTAAGATTGATACTAAAAACTAGGGTGAATGTTTCACAAAAGTGTATCGGAGATTTCAAAAATGAACTAAATTCTAAAATTTATTTATTCCGTGTGTAAGCAGAAGTTCACAGCTGATAAGTAAATTTACTACATCACAAAGTTATGGATGCAGGCTTCCTGTACGTGTATGAAATTAAGAAGTTTTAAAAAAGAAATGTTCAGACCAGGGTAGCGACATACTGCATCCGCTGGCGGAACTGTGAACAAGCAGTTAGGTTAGGTGAACATGAGCAGCCACATAACTGTTCAATTCGCTAGAGGTCGCAGCCCGGAACTTTAAATATTTGATCTCTATTGAGTATACAAAGGTTTAGCAATATATGAATGAGAATGTTAGTGCGTATGATTTGTGCAATTTTTATGGGCAGGAGACTACAGGAAGTGAAGCAGAAGCGTTGCCTATCAGCGACAACGGACGCGATAGCGCGTGACACACTGGGTAAAGCAGCGCATGACACTGTGTAAAGCAGCGCATGACACTGTGTAAAGCAGCGCATGACACTGTGTAAAGCAGCGCATGACACTGTGTAAAGCAGCGAATGACACTGTGTAAAGCAGCGCATGACACTGTGTAAAGCAGCGCATGACACTGTGTAAAGCAGCGCATGACAAAACTGACACGATAGTGCATGGCACAGCGGAAGCAAGAGCACGGAGTGTAGCGAGCAAGATACCACGTAGTGTAGCGGACACGATAGCGCATGGTGAAACAGACACGATAACACGTAGCGCAGCGGACAAAATAGAGCGTGGTGCAGCGGAGAAAATAGAGCGTTGTGCAACAAACAATAGCGCGTGGTGCAACAGACACAATATCATGTGGTGCAGCGGACAAGATACCGCGTGGTGCAACAGACCATAGCGTGTGGCACAGAGTACACGGTAGCGCGTGGTGCAGCGGACAAGGTAGCAGGTGATGCAGCGGACAAGGTAGCAGGTGGTGCAGCGGACAAGGTAGCAGCTGGTACAACGGACAAGGTAGCAGCTGGTACAACGGACAAGGTAGCAGCTGGTACAGCGGACAAGGTAGCGGGTGGTGCAGCGGACAAGGTAACAGGTGGTACAGAAGACAAGGAGCGGCTACTCTGCCATCTAAGACTGGCACCGCTGGCACGTATTGCAATCTAAGTCAACTGATCTCACCAGGCTGAAGAAACCACTAACACAGGACACACAATCCAGGAGAACAACCAATCGAGCATTCAGTGTATCTAAGGCAGGTACCACAAGATAATTCAATGCAAACTTCTCGTTCATGTGAACATCTGGGTAGCATTCAATAATCTAAAATTAAGAAGTCATATTTTACTGATCTACTATAATATTTTAATGGAATCAGTGTACTTAACAAAACATCGACGAAAATAGCTAACGTAAAACTGAAATCTAACATTTATTGACATTTTGCTAGTGCAAGTTATTTTTATCTATGATACCAAATGTATAACTTACATTCCGTGCGCGTTCCTCTATTTTTCATGTCTTCTTCATTTCCTAGTCGGAATCAATCTATGAAAGCTTAAAACTACTGGTCTACTCAGCATTGACCGGGAAAAATAACGTCCCTGAAAGGACGGGCAAAAATTTAAGTATCAACAAATAGGAAACTATTACTGATGATCTGAGCAGCAGTAACTAGTCGTGATGGACTGCAGACACGACCGTTCGACCAGAGGAGGGAGGGAAGCAAGCGTGGCTGAGAGTAGCGCCTCTTACTGGTCACAGCAACAACACATGCAACAACCCTGCCTTCAACTTGTGCACTCTCACTAATCATTACTTTCAAGTCATGCAAACATGTTCTTTAAATTGAAGGTCATCTGTCATTTATACTAACTTAGTCTGGGTCTAGCAACGTGGAATGTCTCGTTCAATTAAACAACAACGCCGTAATAGAGCAAACAATTTCCAACAAACCGTATTTTAACGCATCGTTGACATGATCTTACTGATCACAGGGGAATCAACTCACCATACTTGAATCCATGACGGTCCGTATTTCAGGATGCGCTTTCGTAAAACAAAAATATTCCGCAAGTTTGGTAGCTTGAAGATATTTGCACTACACTGCCCTTCGTGGATGCTGCAGAGCAACTGCGGTGCGGCGGCTGCGCTAGCTTGCTCTAGCTGAGCTAAGTCAAAAGTGCCGTGCGCTGGCGCAATAATGAAGATAGCTGACTAGAGGGCAACGTTCCTTGCTTCACTCGTACACTTCTGCTGCTGTTGGGTGGCGCGATAGCAATGCTACAGAGACTGGAGCACACTATGGAACGCGACACCAAAGAACTTGATGAATCTAGGTTAAGATGCGTAGGTATATTCATATTTTTGATGAAAATTAATAAATTTCGCTGAAGGTACAATAAATAAGGTGGCTCAAAAGTCACAGAGGGATTTCAACTTCCAATAACTTCATTTCACCAACGTATTTAATAAATCTTGATGTAATAGAAGATACACAATGAAAATTCACATGAACTTATCAATTTTTTGACACATCTCAATATTGTGTCAGGAAGTTGACATTTTTTCCATGGTAATATTTTCGTCTTTAGCCATCATACGTTTGTAGCATCGTCTCTTAAGTTTACTAGGCCATTTTCGGCCAAAGCTTATTCTCCGTACACGTCACTCATCTAGCGAAGAATCTCGGTCGTTTTCACGTCTCTTGCGTTTAAGAAATAAATGACAGTGAGCATTTCACACTCGAGGGAGTCTTTAATGGTCTAAGGCATTTAAACATGCATGGGCAAATGTCAACGAGAATGAATGCTTTAGTAATAGCGTCTGTGGCTAGCTAAGCGTTGAAGGTAGTTAGCGCGCATGCGCGGAAAGGCGCCTGCATTGCGACAGCGGCCCTATTTCGAAACGGTTCTTACTTAAGAATCACCCTCTGTGTATTGGTCAAGAAGAAGCTTCATTAACAATAGTATGTACGAAACCAACACTATATATGAAATTTATTTCTATAAGCTCATTTCGATAATAGTGTTGAATATTTACCAAACAACCGATTATGATCTCAACTATACCACAAGAACCAAGATGCATTTTCCTTATTGTATTTTGTTATATTTTAATCATTTCATCACGCTCAGTAATGCGATCGCACAGTCGTAAATGTTGGGTCACAAGGAAATGTCTCACAACTGGAGACCGCGAATGTTAGTGGCTTGCATTGAAGTGAATTATTATTGTATCAATTTTCTCTACGTATTGTTATTCAACAATGACATGGATGACAGTGAAACAGTAGTTGCTACTTGCTTTGCAGCTCAGGTGAAAACCTGACGCTATCAAGCGTCACCTAGTGAAGCAGGCTGGAAGGCTGCCTGGCCTGCAGTGTCGGCAGGGTGGCAGCCTGACCTACAGTGTATTTAGGTTGGGTTGTCATAAATAATTTCAGTCGTTGCCATAAACAAATCAATTGTAAGTACTCAATGATATTGAAGTAAAATTTTTATCGATATGCTAAAGAAGAATTTAAAAAATCTCACGCATATCGTCGAAAAAACAAACCACACAATAGGCAAGCCTGTGACATGAACGCTGCATCCATAGGTATGAAGGATATCTTGTTCAGAGAGTATCGTGCAGAAAAGAAGGATTCTCATCTTTCACATTCCCCTTTTGTGATAAGGTTTTGCTTGACGAGTAAGCACGACTGTCGTACATAAGCAGAATGAGCACGACTGTCATGCATATGCACACTAAGCACGACTGTCATACATATGCACACTAAGCACGACTCATACATATGCACAGTAAGCACGATTGTCATACATATGCACAGTAAGATTGACTGTAGTATAGAAGCATAATAAGCACTACTGCTGTGCAGAAACACAGAGTAAACAGGAGAATGTATCTGTCGGAACCATGTCAATCATTTTCCACAAAGGATTGAAGACCTCTTCTAACAAGCATTAAAAGAAACAACAATTACCTGCGAAAACTATGAACAAACGTCTTGGAAGAACTGAAAGCCTTCTTTTTGGTAACCGCGAAGGGTTGCTTCCGAACCTCTTGTTCAGTGACGGAAACAAATCTGATATCCAGAAAAAATGAAACGTTTGAAAGAAGAATGGTCTGTTTCATCGCCACACACATTGATTAATATTGGAGAGCTGGAGACGAAGGATTTACCTACACACTACAACAAATTAAAGGCACTGAAGAGTCGAGGACGCTTGCATCGTCTGCTCTTTAAACTCTATTTTTTTCGACACTATGGCTGACAAACAAGGTGAGAAATCACAAGGAAATAATTATGTACTAGTGTAGGAGTGTTTTACACATATTTGAGTAAGTGTATCAACGAATAATCATAGTTCTACTATGTTCTACGCCAATGTTCTACTTTTTACTATGTAATGTCGAAGTTTCTCTGCCTAATATTGTAGCAAATTACAGTACTCACATGGGAACTGTCGATTTTTATGACCAATTTATCACCTACTATCGAATGAGTTTTCGTTCAGAGAAGTGCTACATGAGATTTGGCGTTCATCTGATTGACATGATTGTAATGAACAGCTGGCTCTCTCTGCGGAGACTGGAGATGACTCAGAAAGTGCTTTATCATCAGTTAACTTCACTCTGTGAATTCAACTTTAAGCTTTCCAATGCTGTGATAATTCTCAACAAAGATGTTGCGAGAAAACACGGCCGTTGTTCATCAGAAAATGTCCACTCCGATTTGTGAAAAAGAAAAAATGCGGCATGGTAAAAACCTCTTCCTGAAGAAACTATTTAGAAAGATGGAGTATGTCACCTTCCTATGCATGCAGAGAAGCGAGGCGTCTGCAAGTACCCCAAATGTTCAGGAAGAACATTCATGTTCTGCATGAAGTGCAAAGTACATTTCTACTGTGACAAAAATCAAAGCTGTTTCGATTCATTCCATTATGAATCGGGCTTAATTTTGTTACACTAAACATTCTAGTCAATTCTGTAAATTGTCCTTTTTGTACTGGAGATATAGATGATAACTTCGCATTTAATGCACAGTATTTCTTCCTTTTGAATGGAATATTTTGCATTATATTCTATTATGTGTTTGCTGCATGGAATTTATTGAGTTTAAATGGAATGCTTCGTATTTTACCCATCTTATTAAGCTCATTTGTCCAAGTGAACAGATACTTATGTCGCCGTTCATTTGATGTTCCTATGTCATCAACTGGATACACAGTGACACGCAAAAGTATTGAATACATCACATTTTTATCATGAATTTAATTTAAGTACGCAATTGTACATGATATATGTCAGTATTATCTCATATAGTATCTTCAGTGGCATGATGAAAGGAAAAATAAAGTGTTGAAATTGTTCTATTGATCAAAAACAAAAATGACTATGTAAAAGTAATGGATACATTCATCTAATATTTTGTTGCTGATCCTCTCTATCGCTCAACTGCTTCCAGTCGCTTCCTATAATTGGGCACAAGTATTTTTTACAAAGACCTACTGTTGTTTTTCCCCATTTTTCTATGCAGAACTTCTCTAATTGATTGATATTTCGTGGATTCTGCGTGTAGACTTTAATCTTTAAAGTGTTCCACAAATTCTCAGTTGGATTTAGGTCGGAAGACTGACCGGGCTAATTGAGAACGTTAATTTCGTTGTTTTTTAAGCCATTGTTTAGTTAGTTTGGTCGTGAACTTGTGATCATTGTCTTCTTGAAACACGAAATCGTGACCAAAAGTTCAGCGAAATTGAGGATCAGAAACAAAATAGTAAATGAATGTAGCCAATATTTTTCCAAAGGGTTTTTGTTTTTAATCAATAAAACATTTCATCTCAGACTTTTTCATTTCCCTTTTCACACAAGACTAAAGATATTGCATGAGATTTTACTGACCAAATATTAGGTAAAATTGGGAAGACAAACTAAAATTATGACAAAAAATGTGATGTATCCAATATTTCAATTTTTTTGCAATAAATATTTTTTATGTTATATGATCATTTAGTGTCCTTAAATATGTCTCAAAAAATTATAGTTAAACAAATTCCTTAGCCTAAAAAAGTTTGGTCCCTAAAGGGAAATTGAATAAAATGTGTTAATTTCCAACTATTAGAACTACCATTTTCCTTTTTATTGCAGTCGTATACATTTGTTTGTTTAATAAACTTATGTCTTAGAAGTTGTAATATCAAGCATGAAGAGCTTAGGTTATTGATAGGGATCTATAATTAAAAATAGTACCTGCTTTCTATCTCTGTATAAGTGTTTGGTAAAGTGCTACATTATACACCATTTTCTTTCAATGCTGAATGATCACAAGTTGTTCATTCGTGTTAGTGCTAGTGAAGCCATCGTCACTCGTTGTTCCTACACACCGTAAAAATTCTCTTGCATGTTAAGTTGACTAATAAGACCGTTCGGCTCAAGTCTATGTTAAACTTCCCTTAAAGCGCCAATTTGACTTCTAAGATAACCAAACAGTGCGTTTACAACGACGCTTCGTATCAGACCTGCTGAAAATATTATATGGAGAAGTGAAGGCATGGAGTTGGCCCATAACCAGGTGAAGGCGTGGAGGAGCAATGTGAGAGCAGTGGTCTATTGGGGGATTGATTATAGCTTGTATATGTACTATATTGATTGATGTATAACTATGGGATACTGATTACACTATAACACAATTACATTGATTGACTTATAACCATACTTTATTCGATGCAATGTTCCAGCACGCTCTCAGAGCATCAGCTACCTTTCCTAATAGTTAAATCGACTTCAGTACAGTACGCGTGGGCATGTACACTACTTCAGTACACTACGCGTGGGTGTGTACACTACTTCAGTACACTACACGTGTACGCTACTTCAGTACACTACGCATGTACAGTACTTCAGTACACTATGCGTGTACAGTACTTCAGTACACTACGCGTGTACAGCACTTCAGTGCAGTACGCGTGTACAGTACTTCAGTACAGTACGCGTGTACAGTACTTCAGTACACTACGCGTGTACAGTACTTCAGTACACTACGCGTGTACAGTACTTCAGTACGCTACGCGTGTACAGTACTTCAGTACAGTACGCGTGTACAGTACTTCAGTACAGTACGCATGTACAGTACTTCAGTACACTACGCGTGTACAGTACTTCAGTACACTACACGTGTACAGCACTTCAGTACAGTACGCGTGTACAGTACTTCAGTACAGTACGCGTAGGCGTGTACACTAATGTCTGCTCTGCAACGACCATTAAGTTTCTTTTTTAGTCCCTAACAAATAAATTCTCACAAGAAAAACTTTTTGCTGTTCATCGTTAATTGCTCAATTTTAATTCATGGTTTTAACTGGTTTTCTGGTTTTTCTAGAATGTGTCAATTCTTAAAAAGTCACATGAAAACAATGAGCTATAAAGAGACTGTAGAAACACTTTTAACACTGATAAACAAGCTCTATATGTCTGACAAGATGTTTACTTCTATATGCTGTAACGCTGATTTTAATCTGAAAACCATTTTACTCTATTTTGACAAAATTGCTCAAGGATGTATCTCCAATTTATGCGTTATTATACATACCTTCAGTTAGATGTTAGTATGTATATGATACATGTGTCATGTGACGCATTTGGGCTATTTCCTTCGCTAAAGCTATGCTCATTAGTAGTCTGTGTAGCAATAAGTGTTAGTGGAAGTTGTGTCTGTGAGTTTTTTGCCTCGATGTAATGTTAAACATACAGAAATGGTTGATGTTGTACATTTCATTGCCAGTGGTCATCGAAGCAAATGGTTTGCATAATTCAAACTGCAGGTTTCAGTTCTTAGAACGCGTGTTGTCCTAAAAGGCCTGTTGTCTTAACACACCTGTTATCTTAGAACGCCTGTTGTCTTAGAATACCTGTTATCTTAAAACGATAGTTGTCTTAAAACACCTGTTGTCTTAGAATGCCTGTTATCTTAAAACGATGGTTGTCTTAGAACTCCTGTTGTCTTAGAACGTTTTTTGCTTACTACGCCTGTTTTACAACGCCTGTTATCTTAAAACACCTGTCTTCTTAAAACACCTATCTTAAAACACTAATTGTCTAAAACACTTGTCTCAAAACGTCTGTTGTCTTAAAACATCTGCTGGATACCTCAATATTAGTGTAATTAATTGTTTTGGAGGGGACCGATTCAATGATTGGTCGGTCAACTCTTCCAAAATAAACAAAATCATCAGCAATAAACAGTATCATTAGCAAAATAACAGCAAATTATTGTCACAACCAATCAATTTAGTTGGAACTTTCAAAACCAGTGTCCTCTGATATTTATTGATCTGCACTAAGTATTCAAATCTGATGAGGAAAGACAGGCTAATACTCGTAATATATTCTAGATTTCGTCAAAGTTTGAAGTTTGGAGACAGAACAGTAAGACACATGGTACAACTAACGGAGACTGCCTCGTTTAACTGCACAAGTTTCCCCCCTGTCGCCTCCAATCTCCCTCTGCCAAGCCCAGTTCATCACATTTACGTCTTTTTCTTTCTTTCATGTCCATTATTCGAAGGATCCCTAAACTCTTACACAGTTGGCAAATGTTTTTAGTAGGTAATGGATATCGTCACGTGAATCAGTGGTCAATACAAACGTTTTTCACTTTTGATATTGATTTAATGCAGTCAAATAATTGAACAGCTCCCAACCGCACCTCTCGAGTCTCGTTCTCAATGATGATTGCTGTACTAAGACTAGGGGACGAATAACATGTCGTTTTGCATAGTATTTCATGTGTTGCCACGATACTTACAAGAAAAATTATTCTGACTTTATGAATAACTCACATTTGCACGCAAAAGTAGTTTCAACAGCTGATAATAATAGTTTAGTACTTTCCTGACTCTTACTTAGAAGAAATAAAAATTTCTTCCGAACTCTCGAATTCCTGCATGTAGTATTTATATACGTATCGTAGAAAAACTGTAATAATCAAAGTACTGCAAAATGGCTTTTATTTATTTAGTATCAATAAATAAAGAGAATGTTTCAGACAACGTTCAGATTTAAAGTAAAACATCTGCCAACGAAAACAAAATTTCACTACATCTGTCTCAAAAACAGCGGTAATAAACTCGAACAATCACTCACCGAGGCCAGAAGTTAAGAAATCCGAATGGAAAAGCTTATTATAAGCTAGATGTTATCCTCCCAAGCCTAACACACAATAGTAACTCACCATTGGAGTTATTTATCCTTCCGAGCCTAACACACAATAGTAACTGACCATTGGAGTTAATTAGAGAACTGAAGAGATTTCTAAACCTCTACTCAGTAATGCATCAGCGTAAGTACAGCTATCAGTCTATAGCGAGTACAATACTCAGGAAAGGTTCAAAATTCCAAGTGATTTGGTTTTGATTGTTTTAGTAGCAAGGCCGGAATTATGAAGGCTTTCTGAGAAAATCAATCAATACGATAATAGTTCCATGGAACAAAACTCGTAAGGACGTAGGGGAGAGAGAAAATCAGTGGATCACGAGAAAATAACAAGAAAGAAAGTTGTAATAAAATGTATTCTAGATTGCTGTAGAAGCATAGGCGAGAAAAACTTTGTTACTTGTAACCATAGTCTAAATAGCTTTCATTTGGACAGACAACATCCCGTCTTACCATTGGAGAGGCAACTCCTCCGTAGGCGGGTGCTCCGTACGGTGATGGTGCACCGAAAGGTGAAGGTGCTGGTGCTCCATAAGGTGCTGCTGGTGCTCCATAAGGTGATGCTGGTGCCCCGTATGGTGCTGCTGGTGCTCCATAAGGTGCTGCTGGTGCCCCGTATGGTGCCGGAGGGGCTCCGTATGGAGCAGCTGGTGCAGGAGCAGGGGGATAGCTTCCTGAAAATCCCAGAAAATTGCCTTTGCTTGTATTAGATCAGCGGACACAGAAAAACGGCACAAGTTCAGTTTGAAGTCTCAAAGAATTCAGAGGAGGAAGAAGAAGTATCCATAAAATGTGCATAATTGTGATACGAGTAAAAACAATACCCGTATTTTACAAGAAGGTATTGAAAAAACACGCCTTTGAATTCTTACCTCCCTCAACTCGTAACTTTCATTTTAGACAAAGTTAAGTGATGATAGTAACTAAGCCAGAAATATTAGTCAATTTCGTTTTTATTTTTGTAATTACATTGTATAAGTCGAGATACATGTATTAGGTCGTTAAGTATGAAATGTCCGATTTTCAAGCAGAACTTTACTCTATCGTAAGCAAAAAGCAATGCAAGTCAATAAAAGTATCTACCTAAATTATCTACACATTTTTGTTATTTAATCGGACGATTATTTATTCCAGTGTGGTAGTAGTGATGTTGTATGGCAATGTGTAGTAATGTGTAAGGATGTAGTAATGTATAAGGATGTGTAATGGTAAATGAGTACGTGTGGAACACAAGCAGCAGGGCTATTAAAATCCAACCGTCGCACTCTCGAAATCACTAACAACACAGCACACTCCAAGTATTATGAAACGTAAGCAGTTTCGAGCACCAAGCCAGTTTAAATATGTTCCACGATCGCCTCGAAACCATGGGAAGCCCAAAGGTCAAATGAACACAGCACACCTCTTTAAAGCAAGACACAAATACGAAAGGAAGAGCTAAAAGTCAGGAGGAATGTTTCTAGAAAACACCAACGGATTATGTAAGCAGCAGTCGGGAAATCAAGAGAATTCAAAAATGTAAGTTAGGGTGAGAAACAGTGTGAGCAGCAGCGGCGATTCTACAAGGGGCTTATACGAGCTAGGAGGAGGCAACCGATTTAATGGAAGCAAAAGACGGAGACTACAACTTCTTGGGGCAACTGGATCCTTGAAAAAATTCATATTAACTGGAAAAGTTTTTGCCAATAATGAACTCGAAGAGGCTCGGGATTTCGGTGTCAAATTAAATTTGATGTCTACATAATTACTTCGGAAAATCAACAATAGGGATCACGTCGAAATGTTAACTAACATACTTCAATTCATCGACGACTCTTTAAACCAGTGAAGGTTGAGAAGCAGCGTGTGCAGCATACACATAGAGTAAACAACAGGACGAGCCGGCGACACGGAGTAGGGCTCGACAGAGTGGATGCTTGCGTGAGGTTATAGTGAATGAAGTGCAGCGCAATTCTTCACGTCATTCAGTCAGGAGTGAAACAGTAATTATTGTCAGTGAAATTGGTTAATGGGATCGCAGTGATTGCATTAACTAATGAGAGTGTATTTGGTTAAGTATTACGAGTGAAATTAAGTGATAGGACCATATTGATCTTCAGTGAATTTTGATATGTTCGCGTATTGTTAAGATGTGTTATTAGATGGAAGAGTGTGTCAATTCCGCTGCCAGTTTATGTTATGTGATCTAGATAATTATTGTGAGTGGAAATAAGTGATTTGAGGAGACAGGTCACATTGACTTCATGATATATTTACGTGCCTTTTCGTGTGTTCTTCCAGTAAACATTATCAAGCTAATTGTGTTTATTCCCTTCTGTCGTTGGCCTCATTGATGTATAATATATCATACATGTCAGTGGTTTTAGATTCCTTCAATTTGCGACGGTTCTCTCTCGTTATGAATAATTTGTTGCATTCCAAAGAACGTAAAATGTGTGTGCATTATATTCACCTTGGAAGATTCAATAAATGCTCGTAAACATTATATATTCACGCTGTAAACGTGTAGACAAAGGTCGCATCGCCATACCAGCAGACAAGAATTCTAGAAAGCAAGAGGTGATAAATTCACAAATAGATGTTCTGGCTTCTTCACAGGTGAAGTTCTTTCCCTGCAAAAAGATGTCTAGTGCCTGAAAAAGGTAATAGTGAGTTGGCGCAAGGTCTGGTGAATATGGCGGGTGGCAAAGCCTTTCCAAGTTGAGTCCCTGAATCTTGTGTAGCGTTCTTCGAACAGCGTTAGGTCGAGCATTGTCTTGCAAGAGAATTGATCCATCTCTATTGACAAACCTTGGTCCTATAATTGCAAGTTTCCTCATCATTTCAGATAACTGTTTTATGTATGCATCTGCTCTAATTGATGTGCCGGGTCTCATGCAGCTGTAGTGGATGACACCGACACTGCACCACCAAACAGACACAATTAGTTTTTTCTCGTGTAAATTCCCCTTTGGACTGTGTTTTCGCACTTTGTCACAATCAAACCACCGTGCGAAGCGCTTGCAATTGTTGAGAAGAATCCACTTCGCATCACACGTAAATATGTGATGCAAAAATTGTTCGGTTTTCACACGTGACAGCAAAGAACAGCAAGTTTCAAGGCGACGTGCCGTTTGACTCTCATTTAGTTCGTGTGGTACTCACTTGTCTAGCTTTTTCACCATTTAAAATAGCTTCAGATGGTCCAATACAGTGGGAATCGAAACCTCGAACCTGGTTGCGTATTCAAACATAGTTTGAGATGTATCCGCTTCCACTACAGCTTGCAACTCATCATTGTCCACTTTGGTAGCAGGTCTACCACGAGGCTGATTTTCATAAGTAAAATTACCGGACTGAAACTTCCAAAACCAACGACTCACATTGCGTTCATTCCCTACACCTTCTCCAATCACCCCATTAACGTTTCGAACTGTCAGGAATGCACTTGTTCCAAGATGAAACTCATATTCGTAAAGAACACGAATTTTTGATGCATCCATGGGTTCAGATATATTGATATGCAATAAGCAGCTTACAATACTATCAATTACTTTGAATGGTTATGGGCAAGTGATGATGTAGCTGTTCAGTGTTGAAAAACTAAATATGGATGGGATGAAACGTGAATGCTAACGACTTTTAAACTTGATGGATATGAAAATCGGATATCTCATCCTAACAATTTAATATAATACCGGGGTAAACTTTGACTCTACCACTGAAATCATAGGTAACCGAATAGTGTTCAGAGCCACCACGAAATTTAGCGCCTCGAGATAAGATTTAGAGTCAGAGAGTAAAACTTGGCGTCATGAGGCAAGACTTGGACTGTGGTGGGAAGTACGCAGTGTTCAGTCGACCAACACCTGAACATCACTATGAGCTTTTAAGCGATACAGTTTCTTCTGCAATGAACTCAAGGAACTTATTGGGGAAGTGGGGATGTCGAAACCATAGGCACGTATTATTAATTCATATGTATATATTTATGCACCTTTATGCTGCAGTGAATCAAACAAAAGGTCCTGTCATCAAGATGTTTTCCATTAACCGTGATAATGCTTGAAATATTGATAAGTATTATCGAGTTTTCGAATGAAAATTAAACAATACGACTACACCTTGTTATTTAAGTCGCCAGGTATGTTGCTTTGGTTGTATAGTATGTAAGAGGTATGCCTGCTATTTTCTTCAACAGACCAACACAAAAATCATTCTTTAGTGAAGGTATACCCAGGAGTGATACATTATGTATTTTAAGCTTAAGCTACATACATTTCCCACTCTGTGCCTGGAATAAGGACGTTTCAATTATGACAGAGTTCCATAGTTATGGGAAGTTTAGAAATGCGAGATGATCCTCGGTTTCATTGCAAGAAATTTTGAATACAAGTATAAAATATCATCTTACTGCTCTACAAAGCGTTAGTGCGATCACATCTACAATATGCAGCGCAACTGTGGTCTCATACCCTTCGAAAAGACATAAACAAAATGAAAAAAATTCAGTGAAAAGCAACAAAGATGATTCGTGCACTCCGAAATCTCAGTTACGAAGGGCGTCTCCAGTAGTTCGAGTTTATCTCCCTAGAACAAAGAAGACTGAGAGGACAATTTATTTAGACCTATAAATATTTCAATGGTTTCAACGATGATACCCCAGAATGACTTTTTGACAGAGATGATAACGTGCGAACCAGAAATAACATCCACAAACTAATAAGAAGAAACAACATGACATTCCAGGTTTGAAACATCTTTCCAGTTAAAATCACCAGAGCCTGGAATCGGCTACCCGAAAAGATTGTTTCTGCTGGAATACTGAACACGTTCGAAAATCGTTTTGATAAATTTTGGGAGAGAACCCCCCCTAATTCTGTAAAGTACTAATTCCATATCATTCTTAACTCTGGGCCTGTGTATGTTTGTTTGCAGTATGTTTACATGACGGAAATGCTTGTGATTGAAATATCTATGTATAACTGAGGTGCAAGTGCGTGATTGATGCCTTTACGCTAAACGGCATGGGACTTGAGTAGCAACCCATGAATGGACCAAACAGCTCGTTTCTGTTGCCATATTAAATTCTATTCTATTCATATTAATTGTAAGGCGGCATGTGGATGCGCTCAAATCCAACAATTCCTATTCATTTGACCCAGCTGTAGTTTGTTCCATTATTCGAGGAACTTCATTTAGTTACGAGTTACTTGCCTCAGAGGTGCAGTGATGCAATAATAAAGCTTTTATAACTCAAATGTTACCAGGGGATATCGAAGGATTTGAAAAGTGATTAATAATTCGTTACCAACGTATATAAACCAATACCAATGAGTTCACCAGTGCCAAGAAATGGTTATCTGTGTTCATGCTCCTGCTATCAGAAGTGATAATGCACGCACCAGCAACCTGTGGAGAAAAGCTCACATATCGTAGTCCTACCTAGGAGAAGCTGTGATGTATCATAGTTTAAGTTAAAGACAACAATACTGACTCAAAATTATAATAACGTGGCTATGGATTCGATACAACTAGAATACTTTTACTAACACTTCTTATTAAATGTTTTTTTATTACACTTATCTCTTATTCCATCTATAAAATATTTTTCTGCATCGATATTCTGTCATGAGTGACCTCACTCATCCGGTCACACTCAGCCCTTTAGCTAGCGAACGTCATGTATAACTCCAGCACGAAAACTAATATACCTTCTGTACGAAGTCTAATATAGCTCTTGCACGAAATCTAATATAATTCTTGCACAGATATCTTCCACATTCTTACCGCTTGAAGATATTTTTAACACAGAATAAGGAATTATAAAACATACATAATTTACGCTCATGAGTAATTACTATTAAATCTGCTATAGTTTTTTAAATCTCTGCAGCTATTTTTTCGACTATGTGCAATGAATTGCACATTTAGTTTCAAGTGAGTGATGGCGAGAACAGTTAGTTGTGCAGCTTGAGGTGATACTGCAGTGGTCTTACAATTCGAAATTGTGTTCGGTATGTGTATTAGATCTTGATGTTATAACTTTTTCTTTGAAACACAGGATGAACTTTACTATTTTTATCATGCAGTGTAGTGGTAAGTAAACTAATTTCTTTAGCTCCAGCTGTGTGATGGTAGATAAAGTTCGACACGCAGCTGTTTTTAGCTGTAATGTAGAATGATGGACAAATTGCACCAGTAGGGATAACTCGTGCAATGAAGCGCTGGGGATAAAGTACACTCTTACATCAACCTGTACACTCCAGCTGCACTTGGACTTATTCTGTTGGTATTTCATTTAAAGGTTTTTCGTAAGTAGTTTCATAAGGCAAATCTTGTCAGTGAAAATTGGCAGACTCAGGCAGTGCGACGCGTGTGCTACACTGCAGCAGGCTTGACCCTGTTCTTCTGGTCCCGTGCTTCTCGAACACAGGATTGATTCCTCATTTCGTAATAGCAAAGCTTTATCGTCATACTGATACAGTGGTAGATATCAAGAAATAAAATGAGGAATCCCGAAACTTGAATAAAAATAGTATTTAAAATGTTTGTACTTTGTCTATATCTATTAATTCTAGCAATGACTTTTAATACTAGTAATGCCGGTATAACCATCTCTTCATTTGAAAAGTTACTCAGCTCTATGAAGTTGGATAGATGGATGCGAGACTTCATCTTTTTAACTCACAACCGCTAATAAACTCTGGACTTCACGTTAAATTATTCTCCTCTACATTATGTGAGACTAATAGTAATACTTATATAAAACAATCCTATCAGTGATAATTAATTAGACATTACGTCATTCTAATAGTAATAATCATTATAGATATTCGTACGGGACACAATCAATAAGAACTTTTTGTTATTAGTTTAAAAATGAAAAAGTTGGTGTTAACTACTTTGAGATGAAGTAGTTTATGTCAAAAATAAAGGTAATTTAGAAATGTTATTCTCGTACAAAGTAAAAAGCTTTTGAGAAAATATCAGGTCATCCCATAAGTTCTGTTCGAATTTTCATTTATGAGGGACCCACTTTCCAAGTTTAGGAACTTTTCCAAGTTTTTGAAGATGACGATGAACAGTTGTATGGTTTGAACTGAGAACCACTGCCAATTCTTCAGCTGATAAACAGGATTTTCTTCAAAGGCTGCTTCAAGAAGCTTTTCATCTAACTCAACTGGACGTCATCTTCAAGGGTGAAATCTCCAACTCTGAATTTCGCAAACCATCATCTGCAAGTTCTTTCATTCACACATTCCTCTCCATAAACTGATTGAATGTTTCTAGCCGCTTTGGCTGCTGAGTTTCCTTTCTTGAACTCATAAAGCATTATGTCCGTCAAATGATTCTTGGGTACTTCCATATTAGCAGGGTTTTAATCAAACAAAATTTAATTTTATTTTTCTCTGAAATAAAATTTCATCAGTTTAAATGCATCTAAACGTAAAAACAATATTCAGCTCCATTAGATTTTATAAAATACTCTTTAAAATTCGTTCAATTTAGAAAAGGTGAAATTCGGACAGAACTTATAGCATGAAGGACACGACACTTCTTTAAGCCAATAAGTTAGCATGAACTCCAATTAAATTGATTGGAAGTTGTAGCTCTAGTGAATTATCTGCAGCAAAATAAAACAATTCTAATGGGCAATTTTATTCTGTTAGGCCTGCTACAAATTGTTAGAACTTTATTTCATCTGTTGATATTCTACGTGGGATTTTTGCTATCCATATTACTATGCTAAGTCGTATTTACTTTATCTATTATTAGGATGAAAAAATGAGTAACACATTAATGATTTTTCCTTGCCTTTCATCACGTAGAAGTAACAGTGGACATTCATCAGATAATAGATTGTCATCTTCACTTCCTCTCGAAAACTTTTCGAATTATTTCACAATTAAACGGCTATGATAAACAGGCATTTTGTCATCGTTGTAGAAATAACACCAGTTAAATATTTTACTAATTTTCCAACTTTTTACCTTGGTGTAATAAACTGTGATTGCCACAACATATCGTGTTTTAAGAGACACTAGTTGATGCGGTGATCAGGTATATCGAACACGGATATTATACAAATTATGTAAAATTCAATCATTTAGATGATATCTTATCTATTTGGTACTTGAACACTATTTTCATTGACGAAAATGTCTCAGTTGAAGTTAAAAATTATGAATTTTGAGAGTTTCTTATTCAAAAACGTTTGTACTAGAAGTAAATTACACAGTGGTATGTAGTGTTCCCTGTACGGCAATGCCGACGTCTCTACACCTTGTGACCGAGATAAGAGCAGTGTCTCTACACCTTGTGACCGAGATAAGGGCAGTGTCTCTACACCTTGTGACAGGACTCAGAACCCGTTCGTAAACGTGTGGTCAATGATTGCGTGTGTGGTCAATGAAGTAGAGTTACATGACAGCGCGACAGGTAAATATTTGGTGATTTTTAATTTTGATTAATGTCTATTCGGTAGCGTGTATGTTATGGTGTAACGAAGATGAGTCTCTTTAATGGCTTCTGGAATGATGTAAATAATGGATCTATGCTCATTCAGTTGGTCGTTAGTTGATGTCTGTTTATGAAAGTTGCGTCCAAACACTTATTTGCTTGTTGTTGGTTTAGCGAGTGTGCTACGACGGATATAAAAGAACTAATTTCCTAAACTCAAAAAAAGGCAAGGAAAGGCAGACCATATATGATTTAAAAATGTATTTACTAGAAAATGAAACAAAACTTCACCAAGTTGATTGAAGAAAAACACACCAACAAAACGCATCGACAAAACGTACCCACAAATTCGGAAAACGAGACGACACTTCCTACGACAACGCTGGCAACATAACGCAAGACTAACAGACCAATACAAAACTTGCGTCCTACACCCCCTTCACTGCTGTGCAACCCCCTTCACTGCTGTG
>VCRD01003931.1:5421-46814 GCA_006783055.1 Trinorchestia longiramus
CACTCAATCATGCTACGAGATCCTGTCTTCTTAGACTTACCGACAGCCATTCTGTGTCCAAATTTAGTAAAGTTAATTTGCTCTCTCCTAGAAATAAGTACAACAAAGTACACTGCCTGTATTCTCCTTATATCTATTTAAATATTAAAACAGTCACTCAAGCCAAAAACATTCACCAAGCTAAAGCAGTCAATCCAGCCAAGACAGTCAAGCCAAAACCAATCCAGCTAAACAGTCAATCAAGCTCCACTGCCAAACAGTCAATCGAGCCCAACTGCCAAACAGTCGTTCAATAACTATCAATTGGTGCAATAGATCAGACCTCTGGTATTTTTTCAGTTTGATAACTGCACCTTTACAAACTCACAACGTTTTGCCACAAATTCACCACGTTTTTCACCACCACGTCTTCCACACACAATGCACTGAGTGCCAATGGAGTGAATATCGTACCGAATATCGATGGGCTTTAAAACCCAGCCAAACGCCGGCCCCAAAACCCAAGTCCAAGTCTTAGTCTGAATGCTGATGGATTGATGGACTGAATGCTGATGGAATGAATGCCGATGGAATGAATGCCGATCGAATGGATGCCGATGGACGAGTATGCCGATGGACGAGAATGCCGATGGACGAGAATGCCGATGGACGAGAATGCCGATGGACGTGAATGCCGATGGACGTGAATGCCGTTGGACGTGGATGCCGATGGACTTGAATGCCGATGGATGTGAATGCCGATAGATTTCTAGCAGTTTAGATTGGGTCAAAGGGTAGAAGTCGTCTTGTTAACTGTTTCTCTGTAGCAAAATTACGCACACGTCACTTCTTCCGCACAACCTCACACCATCAGTCCATTATTATGAACAGATTTTAAATTCTCGGTAGAAGCCAGACCAGATAACCAGATGATAAACAGAGCTAGGAATTATAGCCCTGCAACGCAACAGTACGTGCGCAGTCAGTCTTTTAACAGAGCTCACTCACCAGATCGCTCACAATCACGTCCAAACACTGGAATATGTTGGTATCACTTGAAATTTGGATCTCATGCTAATAAATGAGGTTCCCACTTGTGCCCCAAATATGGTGAATTCCAGTCGGGAAACTAATGACGCGACGTGTGAAAGCGAGTACCACGTCGACCCCTAATTTCACTCGCCTGCTCAGGATCTACGACCCTTTAACCAACCTAAAATTTTTAATCGATACAGGTTCATCTGTCTCAATAATTCCAGCAACTGCTTATGAAAAACTGGGCAATGGTACTAATAACCTCTGTGCTGCAAATGGCACACCCATAGCATGTTTTGGATCGCGAGAGGTGACTTGTTCTTTGGGCTTGCGACGTGATTTTAATTGGACGTTCATTATTGCTGCAGTTGAGCTACCTATCATTGGTGCAGATTTCTTGTACAATTTCGGACTAAGTATTGACTCAAAAAATAAACTGATTAGGGACCTCTGTCCCCAGTCAATATCACCCACAGCTTGCACTCGATTGGAGCTGCTTTAGATACAAAATGTAAATTCCAACAAATTTTGGCTGATCCAAAAGATAACATTGGTGACATAACAAGGGAAAGCGATGAGAGAAAGGCAGAGTAAATTCGGTAGCGGCCAGTTCAGGGGACAATGCTTTCAGTGTGGAGGACCTCACATGATCAGGAATTGTAACGAGCAAGTGGTGAGATGCTTTAAATGCAACAAGCTTGGTCATATTACTAGTAAGTGTCAGGAGCAAACTTCGGAAAACGAGTGAGGGATAACTATTGCGCATGCAGTTATCCTGCCGAGGTGAAGGCGTGTGGAGGAAGGTTACCAATTGTTGAAGAATTGATTAACAAAGAGCCAGCAATGACGTTGGTAGACACAGGATGCACCATGACGGTCGTCCATTCTAAGTGCATAGCTCAATAGGATGGTGATGCGAGCATCAGTACTTTTGATGGTCGAAAAGTGGGGTGTAAAGTGGCAAATCGTGTGATGATAGTGGTGAAAGGAGGAATGCCGGTGGTGACGAAAGCTGCGGTGTCGGACCGGTTGGTGGACTCTATTCGTATTTGTACACCGAGCGTTGAGGCACAGACAGCTCATCTTGTCCAGATCTAGGCGTGCTATTGTACCAATACACAGCCTCAATTGGCGAAATTCTTCCTCTTTCCGCGATTGCTTTCACTGTTCGGTGGCGCCGTTCCACTATTCCATTTTCTACAGGTCGGTACGCAGCTCTAACACTCTTTTAACATTCCACTCCCGCAGCATATCTGCTAACATTTGAGACCGGAAAACTCTACTGTTATCCATTAATAACTCGTCGACTGGGCCCCTTTCTAAGAAAATATTATTGAATTTGGTGATGATACATTGCGTGTTTTCTCTTCTCAGTTCTCGCCACACTGCAAAGCGTCCCGGCCCGCAATCGACCATAGATAAATAGGGTCGTCCTCTATAGTGCGTGACGTCGACGGCCAAGCGTCGCCAATTGTTTTTCCCGCTTACTTCTCCTGTTTTGTGCTTCAGAGGAGCAGGATCAATTGACTGACATCGGTCACACGCTATCACAACTATTTTCACGTCCTCTCGTGAAACATTTGGATCCATTTTTCTGGCTAAGTACAGGGTTCTATCAACTCCAACTTGGTGTTTATTCTGCACCTCTATTATATTCGTGTATGCACTGGAACAAACCTGTTCATGCTCGTCGATATCGTTGCCGCCTACTTCGAGCCCACACAGCCACATTTTCTTCACGCAAGTTAATACGTCCGCTTTATTCTTATCAGTAGGAACTAGTGAAATCTGGATTTTAGTCCAAACTCAATCAACATTTCTCTCAGGTTTCCTTACCTTCGTTTAATGAGCATTTCCGTGACGCCTTTTGTGTGGACGCGCATCTCGGCGCTAATGACAGATTATACAGGCACTAATGACAGATCACCACCTGAGCCTTTTCTCGCTCACGCCAATACGGAACCGACACACGATGCGGCCGCACACAACCAACAACTGAGGCTGCTCAAGCGGCACAGTACAGTAAAGAGAAGTACGATCATATGGGGGGGTTGGCAATGACCACCCCAACAACGGTTTTCAGGCGGGAACGTGATCCATTACGTAATAATTGTCTTGGCGCTGATTGGTCAATTTTTTGAAGGGGTGGGGCGACAAATGCCGATATGACACGAAAAACCACTGCCCTCGAGTGCGTTCGAACTTGCGCTACTTCTCGTACCAATACATGTACACTGGACTCTCACCACTCGGCTATGAGACATGTCATCTAGCGCGACGTTTAAACCAATTTAACACTAGAACAACGAAGTGGGCCATTGAGGTTCAATGTCAAAATTAACAAGCCCGTCTAATATAGTATTCATGAACCTCACTTAATAATAACATTTATGGAACATGTACATATGACTTTTCTGTTACGTAGTTTGAAAGAAAAATAATTGAAATATGACAGAATTCAACTTGTTGGACTGAAACTCCTCTTTGTGTTACTCGATCTAGAAAATTATACACTTCTCTGTAATGTGAAAATTATAATTTTTTTGATTTTAATTCATCGTATTCTCATAGCGAATATCACGACTGATGAATTTATTTTTGCACCTTCTATTATGCATGAACTGAGTGCACTCAGAGCATCCCAGAGTGTCTTATTCAATATTAACATTGTGAATATGAAAGTAGAATTTCAATGGTAGAAGCGGAGCTACAATCAAATTAAAGAGAAAAATAAGATATTCCTAATAATTTTGTTATGTGCATGTATGTACATTGTTTGTTTAATTCTGTCTATGCACTTTATTGCATCTCGTAATTCTTATCTAAATTATATGTATTTATGTAGTAGCAAATGCGCCGACCAGAATTAGACCATTGTTTCAAGCTGTAGCCCCAATGTTTTTTATTGCTTTGAAATCAGCATAAATTTGACAAAGTGACCGTTGGCCTGACTTGTGCGCCATGATTGGTTGACTTGCGTGTACGTCACTGAGACCCCCTCACCCCTCACCCCTCACATAATTCCATGACGTCAAAATTGAAATTGCTCCTACTAGTCTTTACTGTACTGTGCCTAAGCTAACCCATTGAGGGACCAACTACTAATTTATACATTATGCCACAATCCCTATTCATCGCCCAAGTATATTATCAAATACATCTACAGGTTCTCCAGCCCACTTCATGTTGAGATGTTCTTCATATGCAATAAATGGATCGTCACCAAAGGCAATCTGCAATTTCTCCTTGATTTTGTCTGTAGTTGCTTTTTCCCCGTCACTCAACTCCATATACAATGCAAGCACATCACCTTCTAGATACAATAGGGTGAATATAGCTAAGTGAGATATTTTCTGCAGTTGAGCAGCCAAGGTAATTTTCTCTAACCAAGTCATCACATCACTTTCGCCAGTAAATGGCTTGATAAAATCTATTGAAGTACCACTCACCATTTTGTAGTACACCTAGATAGCTTGTTGTTAAGACTAATATGTAGTTGCAACGCTACGGTATTTTATAATACGAGTTCGTTTACCTCTGTTTGACTTGTTCTTCAGTCAATGTTGCTTCGCGTGACTGATGTACGTCCTCCAACCGAGCACAATGCGGATTCGAAAACCTCCAACCGTGACATACAACCTCTATTCACGTGACATGTATCCTTATGCTAGTGTTAGTAACTGAATCTACTTAGCCTGCTATTCTACGAGTACAGATCTCCACGACAACGACTACTTTCAACGTACAACCAGTACTTCAACCAGCACCCGTCCTCTTCTTGCTCACACCAATACAGAACCAACACACGACGCTGTCGCACACAACCAACTGAGCCTGCTCAACCAGCACTCCTCGCGAAAGCCTAGGCCACAGTACAGTAAAGACTAGTAGGAGCAATTTCAATTTTGACGTCATGGAATTATGTGAGGGGTGAGGGGTGAGGGGGGTCTCACGCCAACGGTCACTTTGTAAAATTTATGCTGATTTCAAAGCAATAAAAAACATTGGGAAACAGCTTGAAACAATGGTCTAATGCTGGTCGGCGCATTTGCTACTACATAAATACATATAATTGAGATAAGAATTACGAGATGTAATAAAGTGCAGAGATAGAATTAAACAAACAATGCACATGCACATAACAAAATTATTAGGAATATCTTATTTTTCTCTTTAATTTGATTGTAGCTCCGCTTCTGTAGGCTCTCCTACCACTCGACTCCGCCACCGTAGTCGAGTGGTATGCGGCCCGTGTTCTGTATCGGGTCTCTGCTTGTGCAGAAAAACTGCGTGCGGGTTCGAAACCCGGCAATGAATACGAGCTATTTCTCGTTTCACGCCGTGAGCTCGCACTTATCGGTAAGACCTCAACTCATCGCCCATGGACACATCCCAGGATCGTCGCATGGAGCTCACCATCATCCTTACTCTAAGAATGTTAACCTTAAGAATTTAAAAACCAATGTACTAAATGTCTATGTACTGTGTACTTGATTGGAAATAAAGATTTTTTTTTAAAGATTGTTGTTTCTACCATTGAAATTTCATTTTCATACTCACACTGTTAATATTGAATAAGACACTCTGGGATGCTCTGAGTGCACTCAGTTCATGCATAATAGAAGGGGCAGAAATAAATTCATCAGTCGTGATATTCGCTATGAGAATACGATGAATTAAAACCAAAAAATTATAATTTTCACATTACAGAGAAGTGTATAATTTTCTAGATCGAGTAACACAAAGAGGAGTTTTAGTCCAACAAGTTGAATTCTGTCATATTTCAATTATTTTTCTTTCAAACTACGTAACAGAGAATTTTTCTTTTAACTACGTAAAAACCAATGCTGTTACATTTCTCATGTACCAACTTTATTCGAAATATGCGTTTTTGTTGTTTTGTTTGTTTGTTGTTCCATAAATGTTATTATTAAGTGAGGTTCATGAATACTATATTAGACGGGCTTGTTAATTTTGACATTGAACCTCCCAGGCCCACTTCATTGTGCTAGTGTTAAAATGGTTTAAACGTCGCGTGAGACTATAGCTCCAGTGGCCGAGTGGATAATGGATTGGAAGTAAAGTTGCGGTTATGTGAAGGTCGTGCGTTAGACCCCAGCCGTGCGCGTGTGTGTTTTCTATCATCTCGGCGTTTGAAGCCGAAGCCCCGCCCCTTCAAAAATTTACCAATCAGCGCCAAGACACAATTATTACGTCATGGATCACGTTCCCGCCTGAAAACCGTTGTTGAGGTGGTCATTGCCAGCCCCCCCCCCATATGATCGTACTTCTCTTTACTGTACTGTGGCCTAGGCTTCATCGTTGAGGTGCCAACGACTAATTTATACATTATGCTACATTACCTTATTCAGATTTCCTAATATTGAAACGCTTAGAGAGTCCGTTTTCATCTAACGTTAATTTCCTGGTTCATGTTGCTGAAATTGTGCTCTTAGAAAAACCAATGCAAATCCTTAAGACTATTGCCTAGGATACAATTTAAATATTTTGTGCTTCAACAATGACTCGATAAATCATTTTAATATTGGGTGTCTCAAAAAAATGTACTCACACTTCGAATGACGAGATCCTTTATTTATGAACATACAGTGAAATAGAATATCTTCGAATACAGTATCGAAATTTTCAATTTCGATAGGATTAATGTAGTTTCCGAACTACTGTATTCATGCAGAGAACTAGGGATAAGTAGAAAAGAACCTATATAGTGAGAGTCGGATGGAAAGGGGGCATTACTATTGAAGAGGCATTAGCATTGGGGTCATTTATTTTTAAAGGGGTCTCAGCGCCGTCGCGTTCTGAAGTTCCATCCGGTCCCAAACTGCCCAATTGTCCGTATTACACTTGTTCAGACTACAAGTTTCGCTGCAGTGTGAAGCTGAGTCGTCGGGCTGCGACTGTGGTGGAAGCTGTTCCTGCTCCATCGTCGGCAGACGTGACGTTCTACTTCTTCCTTGCTTTCCCCTGCCTATATTTTGTTTTTTGAATAGAATTTCTTTCATTTTGTTTTGTTGTGCAATCTAGCACCAATTGTCTGACACGTACTCCATGTGTTAAATAACTGGTTTAACCAGAACTCTAAATAAAACCTTACAATTAGACTGTTGTCTAACTTTAAATTAAAATTACTTAAATAAGAGTGAATTCGTCTAATCATGAGGGTCTGAAAAGACTCTCAACTCTGAATTCTACTCTGTAAATTAAAATTTCCTCTTCCTTTCTAAACGTAAAAACTACTACTATCCTTTACTATCTATGTGGAGTACGCTTCTTTAACTATTTTCAACTATCTTTAAATTCTAACAAGCCTAGCAGTTTCCGATGGAAACACTGAAAGAGCACGTATCTTTTAGGTTTGTATCAAGCATTCGAAAGTTAACTGAAATATTACTGTACTGAAATTCTTCTTGCTAAGTCCATCATTACAGAGTAATTGATTCGTTAATTTCAACAGTACAAATACATTCGGGGTTGCTACCAGCTTTGGGACAGCGACGGGCGAACTCTTTCCAGTGCATGAGTCCTCGCTGTCAATGGTAGGTTGCTTACCTGCAGTTAGGTCCCTGAACTACATTTGGTATTAATATCAACATTTACCCGGCATTCTGTAAAATTTCATAAGAATCAATTATTTAGCGGCAGGAAGAAGTGGGAGCCCAAGGTCGTGCGTCGGCAGCCTTGGAGCACGGATCATCGGTGCCCTTTGCCACTGGTGTTCTGCGTACACTACCTAAGATTAAGATTGAGCGCGGTTCGGATGGTGAGAGCTGACATTCCGGCTTTAGACCCCAGGGACCGACGGACTCGAGCGTGGGGGTGCTGAGGCTAACTGTTCTCTCCAGTTGTGTATTTATGTTCTGGCTCTCTATGACCTCAGTTAAACGTCACCTTATTATTCTTGAAGAGACGCCAGGTTTATTGGAGGGACGGCTTAAAACCCTAACCATTTTTTTTGTTGACGGTCAAGTCGTCAAAATTAGATAATTATATTACTTAAATGTATAAATATTAAATTGCTCCTTGATTTAAAGTAAATAAATAAGATTAAATAACCTTGACTTTTTACCCATGAAGTGTCGTGAACTTTGTGGTGTGCAAAATTCGAGACAACAGAAGACAAATGTGATTAAAGAATCATGTTCGCAAATGTTCGAATTGATGACCATTATTGTCCAGACAACGCTGATAACGCACACCAAGGGTGCGTTACATTTACATTTTTTGAGACACCCTGTATACCCCTGTCTCACTGTAAGAATGTTAAAATCAAAACTTGACTGAATAGTGAGTTGGTTGCTGACAATTCTTAACTAGTACTACCTTCAGCAATTTATCCTGACATAATCTGGGAATCACAAATGGACTGATGACTAGGTTTAAGAATCCTTGCATTAGTACTCATCACTTTGCATTGCGTGCAGAATTGAGGGTCATCTGCCACCCACTCGTCTCACTCGCCACTCGTTGTGATCCACTCGACCCATTCGTTGAACTCGCTCTCACTCGCCACTCGTCGCACTCGTAATCCACCCGTACTCGTTGTGACCCATTCGTTGCACTCGTACTCGCTACGCTCCCTGAACTGTAGCACTGTACATCTCGAGTACCAAGCTGTACTCGCTGTGAGCTGTCGCTGTAGCTCTGAACTAGCCATTCATCCCTGAAGCTGGACTGGCCTAATCATTCTTTGAAAGCTTTGGACTGGCTCAATCATCTCGCGAAGATCCCAAGCCATTACTCGTGCTAACCCCTTTTTAAAACAAAAGATAAGTCCCTGTCATGAGTTCTTTTATTCTCTGCGTAGGAATTGTTGCAGCCACCGTAGTCGAGTGGTATGCGCCCCGTGTTCTGTATCGGGTCTCTGCTTGTGCAGAAAGACTGCGTGCGGGTTCGAAACCCGGCAATGAATACGAGCTGTTTCTCGTTTCACGCCGTGAGCTCGTACTTATCGGTAAACCCTCAACTCTCCACCCATGGACACATCCCAGGATCGTCGCATGGAGCTCACCATCATCCTTACTCTAAGAATATTAACCTTAAGAATTTGAAAAACCAATGTACTAAATGTCTATGTACTGTGTACTTGATTGGAAATAAAGATTGTTTGTTTGTTTGTTTGTTTGTTACAGTTGGTTTACTGTAGAATAGGAATTGTTACAGTTGGTTGCTATAATCTCCTAGCACTGCCAAATTTTACACATTTTTGGAATCGTTGCCTTTACGTTAGACGGTATGGAACTTGAATAGCAGTCCAAGAATGGATTAAACGGCTCGTTCTTGTTGTTATATTCTATTATATTCTATTCTTGCAAAGCGAGAGAAAATGAGACTATCGTCGTGAACAGGGAAAGGAGTAAAGAAGACTATCATGGAATAAAGTAAAGATGCTTTACAAATCCAGACACTTTGAATGAATGGTTTCTTAAGTGGGAAATGTGTGTAAGATGTAATCTTAGAGTGAGCTGGCATCATGCTAACCCGTTATCTTATCTGGTCGAATCTTTCGACCACGCGATAAGAAAGTTGCAAGACACAGCGCTGAAGTGCAACTATAGTCCAGTGCAGTTACACGTGTAGTTGTGCTCTGTTTGTGTGTAGCCAGACCATATTAAGGGATAATTGGAAAAGGTCAGCTTCACTATGTTATTCAATTTCTGTCGACATGTTTTATTTTTATTTTGTTTATTGGACAGTTACCAAAGTTTATCTATGATGATTCAGAAATAAATTTAGATTATTGGTTGATATGCAGTAGAATAAAAGTATAAAACTGTAAAATTATCTTGAGCTTTCACCATTACATATTTTAAGTTGAGTGAATTATTTCTTCTATACCTAGATGGTGAGGTTTAAGAAATAGTCGAGTTAATTCGATTAGTAATTCCACCTACTATGTGACTTACGCCCGAGTGTAGTTCCAATATACCGATCGCACATCGAACCTTGACAAATTCCTGTAGCACTGCCTTAGGATATAATTTCAAATCTTTGTTATATAAAGTACCTACATACAGCAGTATTGTAATGTGCACAATCATTATTTTCTTCACTGTACCATATTCTACTTAAGGTTGTAAGTATGAGTGCTTATGCGTCAAGCAAGTGGTGAGTCAGATGGTACATGTATATAAAATTTTGAAATGGTTCAGTACATAACTAAGCATGTAGATCAAACTAAGCCCCTTATTTTATCTGTATCGTTCTCTCTATCTTTTACCATGTAAAATATTTTCACTTCTTTCTAGACTAACTTACTTTGTGCTGGCCGAAGTAATCATAGATAAGCACTTAACTCTGTGATTTATACAGGGTGACAACAAAAAATTTTCGGATTTTGTATGGCTATAAATTATTAACTATTGTAAGTAGAAGGGGGAAGTAAAAAGTATCTGTAAATAAAAAATTCTGTATTTTTTTAATTACATTTATATTTAAAATATCTGCTTTCATCGTGACTACATTTGCTAATACGGAGAACAAAATTTGCAATATAAGCATTTATAATAATAGTATCTATGAGGCAAAAATATGTCGTACTTTTTCTTTAACAAAGTCCGTTAAGAAAAAATCTAAAGGTGACAGGTTGGAGGATCAAGAAAAAAATGGATGATCAATTTGATGAGAGCCAAAAACCGAAACATTTTTTGTTGTTACCCTGTATAATAAGTTACAGTTCATTTTATCAAGTTCTTCGCCAATTGTTTTTTTATTTTTCTTGAACTAAAGTAGCAGCCCTCTGCTACTCCCCTTTCAAATATTTATTGTCTCGTAAATTGATTTTAACGTAAATTCTTTTAATCAGTTCAACTGCGCTCGTAATTCAGTTATAAAAGTTATATTAGGGATGGTCCGGCTCTGCTACAAATAGAGGGCATAAGGCTCGCCTTTTTACTAACTGAAATGCAATTTGTGCACAGCAGCAATGTACGAATTGCATTTCAGTTCCTAAAACAGCAAGCCTGTACATCCTTCTGTAGTAGCAGAGCTGGACTCTCTGCAATGTAGTACTTTCGATAGGCAATAACTGGACCCAATATTGTCCTTTTCCCTTTCTCTTGGTGATGGGATTTATGGATTACAATCAAAACTGCCTATTTTTGTGTACTCGACATCAAAAATAACTTTTATTTTTTATATTACTAATATTATTTTAAAAATTGGTAGCTACTTAGGGTCAAAAAATTCTTATTGCATGTTCATCGAAGTTATATTTTTTCATTATCTGTACTCCATTAGTTTGGAACCTTCCTATATATTCGTAGATTGAAAGATCAACAGTTCCGGCACGTTTCTCGCAGTGGATGTTGCATTTCTATTATGAACTAGCATGACATTAAATATTAGTTTGGGTCGAATATGTTTACAAATTTTCGTTCAATCCAGACCCCTAAAATGTTCCTGCTCCGCTCCTTACTCTGCACTCTCGATATTTTTTATTCCATAAGTTCGACTTCATAACCTTCGTTCCAACCTATTGAATCATGATGTCCACAAATGTGTTCCCTTATGCATTTATGCATGTATGTTGCTCTCATGAATGTACATGATGTATGTTTGTATTGCAGCAAATGCCCTGACCATCTTCTGATGCAGATTCTGGGCGGTATGAGGGACTTGAGGATAGACACAGTTGCATGGGTCTGTTTGGTTTTGGTGTGGCTGAGCTGCGTATCGGCCGCTGCTGCTGCAGGTAAATCTTCTTAGGAACAAAGTAAACATTGATTGATTGATTACGATTAAACACCATGAAATATGACTGTTAGATTTATGAAACTAAAAGATTAAAAGTGTGTTCAATACAAATGGCAAACATATGAACGTAACTATTGACTGAAAATCAAGATGCCATCAATTGGTAAAATATTTAATACCGAAGATGAATGGCGTGAAAAAAAATCGAAAATTCATATTAACACATAACGTATACGAAAGAGTTAACCTCCTATGATCATTGTTCAATGATGAATGTGTGCACCGTTTCCAAGATATAATGGCTGTTTATTTTGACTTCAGGATATGGATTTCAGCCGATTCGCCAAAGAGAAAAAAGTTAAAATATACACTTGATATTTATAATCAATTTAAATCATGAGTAGCGAACGGTTTTGAATTTTAAACTGTGTGATCATAGAAGTAATTACAGTCTGGATACGAGGGATGTTTCTTTTTTTAACTTGCGATGGGCTATAAAAAGGTAAATCAACATGACACAATAGTTTTATTAGCGAAATTACAGCAGGATATTATTTATTTTTCTACATAATCACTGAAACGGATACAGCCTGATTGCCAAAGTTACAGGAATTGAACACGCGTTACAATCGATTCCTCCACGAAATGTGAGTTACAAAGTGTTATCCGTTTTCTGCAAACAGAACAAAGTAATACTGCTGAAATCTATCGCAGAATGAGCAAAGTATAAGGTGACAACTTTATAATTTAGGATATGATACGAGAATAGTGTAGAAATTAAAAAAGGACGAACCGACATTCATGAAGAAGGTGACCGAAGGCGCAAGTCTGTCGCTACTGTAGGCCTCGTTCAGCGTATGAATCAGGCGGTCAGCACCTAACAGAGGATTACTGTCAGTGAACGTTCTGAAGAATTTCCATATATTTCAAGGTCTGTTTTGTACACAATCGTACGAGATCTCGTAAACCGGGAGCTGTGTGCCCGTTAGGTCTGCACCCGTTGTGCCCGTTAAGACGTAGTTCTCACTGGCGGCTAACTTTTTTGAGTAAGGCATGGAGAAGTGGATATGAGGCATTAGTCAAGATATGACTAATGCCTCAATCGTTTTGGCGATTGTGTAGAGAAATGAGTAAGACCCTGCAGTAATTTTAGTAATAAAATTATTCTGATATGCAAATTTTTCCGTATTTTATAGCCCATCAGAGATTGAAAAATACATTCCTCGTATATTTCGATACACAGACACACTTTACGGTTCCTATCAAGAGAAACAGAGTTTTGATATTAAAAGATATGGAAATTAAATTAAAGGATAAAATAATAAAACGCCTTTTAGTATGAGTACAGTGTAGAATACAAAAGCTTAAAAAAATTGTTTCAAAAAAACCTACTGATCTGACGATGCTAAAAGAGGGAAAATAAGAGATCATTCACTACAGCGATTTAAGAATTCTGGCGACGGAAAAGCGTGATCGTACATCAGAAGTTACGTGACCAATTAGGTATACAAACACCTTTATACTAAAATCTTCCTGCATCACATGTTACTTGAAACCATCCTATAGTTGATTATTTTGAGAGTTGAAAATAATTTGTTCCATAATAATGCATTTGAGATTGTACCGGGTTTTTTGCACGACACCTCTATGAGGGTATTTTATTACAACACTAACATACATATTCGATTTCATATTCTCAATGGTCGAAGAAAGTAGTTTACTTACGCCTCTGTGGCTTTGAGTGAGATCCGAAAAAAACATTTCAGACTTTTTAGATGAACCTTCTTTACTTCATCAGGATCCATGCAAGCGTCTTTAAAAGAGGCACTAAAATGTGAATAGCATTGAAGGTTCTCTATGTTTAAGGCCATGTGTTCAACAGGATACCTGAAACTTGCGTACAAATTAGGTTATTTGAATAATATCAATTTCCTCATCAATGCCAAATTTTTATCGACGTACATTAAAAATCCTAATAGAAATGCAATGAATTAAAAAAATCTCGACTCCAAAATATGATACTCAATTTAGAGCAATATGTTGGCTGCTCCCGCAGTATCTGTGGAGTGCTACCAGTTCACGTGGGAGCAGGACAAGAATGACACGGACTGTGATGAGCAGAGAGAGCTCGGCATCCCTTGCTTCGAGCCCTTCATTCTCACAGGTGAGAGTCACCTGAACAAGTGACATTGTGCGGCATTATGTTTAAGTTGGCCCCTAGGAACACCATAGACACCTGGCAACAAGTGGATTCGCCCACTCCACGAGACAGAGAGAGTAAGCCTTCAATGTGTTGGTCACGTACGTTGTGTACGGCCGAGAGGTATAGCTTGGAGAAGCCCGTAGATGTCAGAAGAATCATTGGGGTTGTTGTTGTTTTAATCGCGGAAGTTGTTGGCGTTGGAACTCCAAGGAGCTCATACAGTTGAAATTATGCTATCTTTGATGTTTAATTACTTCCATAGGATCTTGAGTTGTGTTTTTTGTCCTTGCCATAGAGTTACGTCCGCTGTCGTAGACGGATGTATTTGTAGCGAAGTGTTGTTGTTTGTGAGTTATGTTCGCATAGTCTGCTGGTGTGTTGGAAAAGCCAGCAAGAGATACATGAAGATGAACTGCCGGCGACGTTCACTAGTCGGGTTAAGTGGATTGGCGGACATGCGCAAGACGAACTCGATCGGTTGTACACACGTACATTAAGTGATAATTCTAAAGTTCAGGAGAATTATCACTTAATACAAGAGGAAAGATGTCACCAGGATATCCGAAAAATGGAGGAGAGATATCGAGGCAGGTGCGACCCAGCAATGATGGGTGATTACTGCTGTTTCTTGCAGAAGGAAGGTACCTCAGCGTATAAAAGAGAAAAATGAACTTCTAGGTAGAAAAGATCTTTATCCATGTTTGCATTTTGCATTTTAATATCATTTCAAGTCTTAATTTATGTTCAGTGGTCGATAACTATGTTTTAAATACTTTTTAACTCTAATCCTGTTATTAATTAATGAGCTAAGTTGCAATTTATTAAAAAAATACAAATTTATTTCGATTTTACATGTATGCACTTTCTTTGAAATACGTTAGTCCAAAATTTGAAAAGAACTGTACGTGCTACAGATTATTCAAATCCATATTTAAATTCTGCACCCCAAAATTAATTAAAAACAGCCTAGTTGACCAACGTTATACTAATTTTAATTTCTTACCTAGTGTTATCATGATCATCCTAGTGATTCTTGATCATTGGTGACATGCTTCAACTTTCCATTCTCATTTTTTAGTCGTTTGACCATACAACGCATTGAAGTTTCTAGTTTACCGCTATGATAATTAAATTTCAAGGATTATTACCATAGCTTACCAATCGATCAACCAATCAATTAAAAATCGCGACTCAAAGTTCCACCCTGACTCGCATACTTAATTACTCACTGTTGGAAACCAAAACTATAACAGTACGCTGTATGCAACTTGTTTTCAAGTAAACACATTTTTGCAGATTTTAAGTCCTCTCGTTTTTAAACTATACTTCAATTGTGTAACTGTGAGCATTGCTGCTATACGAGGGCTGTTTTTTAACATTTGATCGTGTTTCTAGGTAAGTTCGAAATACGCGAGAACTAGATCTGCACGTTACACGATTACGCTTCTCACTAATCACAACCTCTGCCATTGTCTGTTCTAATACATCAGTCGTAGCCAAGGTACGGCAATTAAGCACGGCCGCTACAATCGATGTTCCCCCCCATTGTAAGGTGCAAAGTGTAATCCGTTTTCTACAAATCAGAAGGGCATAATGCTGTTGAAATCCATCAGAGAATGAGCAAAGTGTACGGTGACAACTTTACGAATCAGAGTTGTGTACGAAAATGGTGAAGAAAATTTAAAGGGTGAGTCGACGTCCATGAAGAAGGTGGACAATGATGCAAGTCTGTCGCTTCTGTAGCCCTAATTCACCGTGTTGATTATGTGGTCAATGCCAAACACAGGCTTACAATCTGTGAATTTTCTGAATAATTTCCAGACGTTTGAAGGTTTGCTTTGTACACAATCGTACAAGACCTCGGATACCGGAAGCTGTGTGCTCACTGGACCAGCCACTAATCGCAATGCCAACGTGACAAAAACCTTATACAGTTCAAGAGGGAAGTTATTTTTATCTGTTCTGAGACTAGAAGGCTTGGTTGGGCGAACAACGCTTCGCCGACAACGACCAACTTCAGCGTGTCGTCAAAGCGTATCTCTCCTCACTGGCGGCTTACTACGTTAAAGAAGAGCTCACGATATAACAAATTTTTCAGCCATTTGGTCGATTAAGCAGAGAAATGAGTAAGACCGTGCAGTACTTTTGGTAATAAAACTGCACGTTGTGTTAATTTGTCTTTTTCGTAGTCCATCGGAAGTTGAAAAACACAGTCCTCGTATTACTTGTATTACGAGGCGTAAGATACCTTCCACCTAAGGATTTTATAATAAGGCATTTTAAAAACCAATGCTGTAACATGTTTTATGTATAAACTTATTAGAAATCCATTGTTTCCTTTTGTTCTCTCAAGCATGTATAAGTAGTAAGCACTGGGTTGCTCCGAGCCCAGTATTGAACAATAAGTGGTGAAGCTGTGTCTGTGTCAACTTTTGTCCGCAGTGCCGCAGTCCGCACCGCCTAACATAACAGACCTGGAAGTGCAGTGCAACAGTGGCAGAGAGTGTGCAACCTATACCTGCATCGAGAACAAACAATGTGTGCGATACGTTCGCTACAACATTCGCAGTGAGTTTCCTTCCACTTTTCACACTTTGGTTTACTCGGTGCCATAGATTTAATGCAAGTATCCTGTAATTTTACAAGAAATTAAACTTTGTTCACGAAGTTCTATTTCTACAAAATATTTCGGTGCCTAATTGTTAATTTTTCTCTACTAAGTCTCAAAATTTGTACTCAGTCAAGCCACTGTTGAAACTCATCGAATGGAAATGATTGACCATAAATGTTGCAGATGAGCCGCTGTACATCTCTGTCTTCTGCGGTGCAATTGTCGACGTGACGAAGGTAGACGAGGGGAAGGAGAAGACGGTGACCGACTCGTGTTACAAGATGAAGAACGGCACCATCACCATACAGGCGTGTTCGTGCAGCTACAACAAATGCAATGGCTTCGCTTCCAGAGACTCTCCGTGCCACTTCGCTATCGCGGCGCTCGTCACCCTCCTCTTGTGGCGGTCCTTTTTTTCGGACCCATTTTCCAGCATGTCAAAAAACTGAATTGCGTAATTTACATATTTAGATTATTGTCATTCACCACTCTCATATGTTCAATTAACTTAGCAATATTTCTGCATTGCTGATTCTATAGTAGCACGCTTGTAACAAAGAAAACGAATAACAAAGATACCGATATTAACTTCATTTTGTAACCTCTGAACGGATAGTTTCACGTCAGTTTAGTTTTGTAAACTAAGGCACAATTTTGGCTCTGCAGCACAATTAAATGCGAGACCTACAGTGCTAATAAGAACAATGATTTCAGACGTTCTTTTTATGTTGGTATTTTCCTAGATGTGATACTAGTTAGCATTCCGGCCCCTTCAGTGTTGTAGTACCTGCTTAGTTCTAGTCTCTTTGCCATGAAAATATGTGAAGTCACATTAATAACCTATTGAATCGAAATGAGTAAAATTCATTCATACTCATATATTGTTTTTGAAGTCAAAATAATTCATTTTACGTCTACGGATTATCAGCTTCACTCTTCAGTGAGCGTCCGCAGGATTTCTTGAAACTCAATGAAAACAGTTATGATTCATGTATGCTGCAGGCTATCCGGGGTTTTATGTGCCTTAATTTATAATTGTTTTAAGGCTCAATCGAAGCAGGTTATACTTGATTAAGTAAGGTTAATGTGTTAATTTAGCGCCAGATTTATACGTTAATTACGATTGAATAAATTCCAGGCAGCCGAATGATCCAAGTCCTGCCGTTTGTTGCTCTATGATTTGCCCTCCTAGGGAACTTTCTAAGTTACTCATTTATTTAAATTCAATTTTTCCCGAGCTCCGTGAAAACGTGAAACACAGCTTCATACCCTGGTATCACATGCTATACACTCGTCTTGCCTCTCGGTGGGGCGGTAAATACTGGCTCGCACAAATAAGTGTGTTTACTGATTATCAATTTATGCAAGTATTCAGACCAAATCACATCAATCACTTTCCGTTAATTAACGAAAGTTTGTGGGTAAACAATGTTCCAACATTTCATGGATAATATCTTACTTTTTTAGAAAATTAGATTATACAGATCATACGAATGTCGCAAGCACAAGATTTCATAACATAAAAACGTAGCAGACTCTTGTGTTAGCTAAAATATAATCAATGAATGGTTTGAGATAAGAGATGTAGGATGAACATCAGGGACTTTGAGCTCAAGTGATGTAGCAGAAGAACTTGAGTCCGAAAACTGCCTTTGAGTTCACTTCTGCATACTTTTGGAACACAAAACTTGCTTCAGACTTTCGGCCCTGCTCTGACCACACAACTCAACTAAAACACTTCAGTTTAACCTCAGCGTCCTTCCTCCCTTACACAGACCCGGAAAGCGGGACGCTGTTCCAAGACCCCATCAGGATGACTCCAAAAATTAACCTCTTCGCTCACACTCGACATTTATTGAACCGCAAATATTTGTTAAAATAGAGCAGAAGTCTGATACTCTAGGGAAGTACAAACAATTCTACCCACACGGCCCTGGTCTTTTTCCAACCAATCTGAAAATTGAATAGAAGACAAACAATTTTCAGCAGTTCAACGAAAGAAGATATTTATAGACACTAAGATACTAAAGTATTACAAGTTCAGACAGAAATACATCATTGGCTGCTCATATATGTGAGAAATTCACAGACTAACACATCAGTTTTCGCTAATGAGGCAATGCCAGAACAGGGATTGAAAAATACAAACTGAACTTAATACATTTTAATGTATTCATTAGTCACATTGGCAGAGTCAAAAATTGAATTCACGAAAAGCATCACGAGGACTACACTGAACAAAACGGACTAGAAACATTAGATGAGCAACTGAAGAATAGTAAAGTCAAGATCCCAGACGCAATACCTAACTCCTGTTCCAAAAGAGCCGAGTAAAACTCCACTGCTTATTGCACAAAGCCTCAAAGTTGGGCAGCATGAAGAACGCTAGTAATACAATTGCAAATTGTTATTAAGGTAAAATTGACCAAAGACGCACAGATACATACGCATGATCGAAAATATTAAATGTTCAAATTAAAACTATTTCTTGTGTGTTGGCATCACATCTGATCACAGTATTATGCAGTGACAGACAGCACCTCAAGAAATAAAAAATATTGCCGTGACCAAACCAGTCACCAGCTCTAGAAAATATCGAGTAACATACATCATTACATAGTACAAAAATGAAAGTGACATCAAGGTTGAAAACTGTGCTCCGAATCAAACAAATCTTTGAATTTTAGTGAGGCTATTTTTAGAGAAAAACCAATTTCAACGCGTACTACAAGTTCTTAGCTATTACAAGCAATGAACAGGCAATTTACGCTATTGATAAGAAGTAAAAACTAGTTCATGTTCATATTTTTCCGCCTCTCCAGATCATATCCCACACGATACTTTAGGCACAAGCCTATTCATTTCACACAGTGCTAAAGCCACACAACTCTGCACTTCGCCAATCAATTTCCTCGAAACAGCAAAGTCTTTAAGGAGGAACATACTAGTGACGTTTAACGCGTTGCGTCAACTTTCTGGACATATTGGTGCCAGGAAAATGTTCCGAGAGAGAGAGAGAAACTCTGACTTCACTTAGCAGAAGCTTATGGGACAAATTCATATGCCATTTTAGGGGTCACAGAATAGCGTACGAAGTGAAATATGAAAAATATTAGATTTAAATGCTTAAATGAGATGAAAACAATCGAGCCTTTGATGTAACTAATAAAGTTTTGACAGATGGTCATGCAGTATATGAGCACGTGTGAAGTTCATCATTCAGTGAGGCACCTCGATCAATTTCCTGAAGCCGTGCACCACGGAATGACCCTCATGCAGCGGTGATGCTGCAACACATGGAGACGCTGCTCTTTCCCCACAAGCTAACGTGCGTATGGATGTTGAAGCTAACGTACGATTAGCACACCAGTGATGGCAACTATGAAACTCCATATAAGAGTATGTCTGGGTAGTAAATATGTGTGGCAATCGTCTTATTGCAGCTACATTGTATATCTGTTCTCTTCCTGTTTTAAATTTCGTGTCTGTTCATGATTCTCGGGAAATTTTTTATACTTTAATGATCACAGATGTACGGTTTATTCCAAATACTACGAAACTCAGAATATTACTCGGTCTCTAAAATATAAATATTGCAAAAGAACGACTTCGCTGTTACCGTTTGCACACATTGACAGCACACACACAATCCATTTATGTTAAATGCCCATTTTGTGTGACAGATGACATTAAGAATTTACTGAAAGTTCTTATACGGTATTCCAACACAGTGTTTGATATCAACTCATATGTTACTCGATGACCTTGAAAGAGATTATTTAGATAGTTTTAAAATTGCGAGACCTTGATCATAATTTTCGAAACCTTGTTTTCAGTAACTCAATTTCGATTTTAACATCACGTATTTCTAAGTGACTCGATCTTCAACTTAACAGCTATCAAAGTTGGCACTCTGTCCATCTCTGCTTTTGGTACACCAGCTATGCCGCAAAAAAGGATGCGGAGGAAAAAATGAATAGCTGAACACGCAGAACCGTCCTACAACGAGCGATGGAAGTGATGGATAGTCAGTGACTGTCGCTGAGTGAGAATAAATGTTAGCTCAAGAAAACTAAGATAGAGAAGCAAAGATTGCGTGCGTATCAAACGGTGCTTCACATCTAGAACTGTGGTCTTGCTATATTTTCCAAGAAATCGTAAGTAGCACAAGGGGGTGGAAGTTGAAAGGATTTCGTACTGCACAAAACAGCTTACACTACGCAAACAGCAGGAGGCAGCACCATCAATGCATACAACATTGTCGGATCTGGCACAGAGAGCACAGCGGCCTGACACCATCAGTGAAAGCTCCACATTAGGCTGGCTATGTCATTATAAAGTCAAGACAACGCTGGCATTATCATTACAGAACACCGACCCTGTTGAAATTAACGATACAAAAGACAAAAGTAGCTGGTTGAGAAGTCTTGCACAACATACGCGTTAAATTGTACCACAGAGAAGCTTATGAGGAAGCAAGCACATCGAAAGGGTAAAAAACGAATTTGCCACTTACAAATAATGCCATGCAGCGTGTAGCCAATATACCTATAAATATAAGTAGAACACCAATTATGACCAATATCTAAATGTTACGATTTATCGTCATCGTAAACAATGCACTCGTTCGAAATAGCATGTACGGAGCAAGATAATTATCTAGTTCTTAACGCAAGCATAAAATTTTCGTAATGAAATCGGTCGGGGTTGAGAACTGGAAGTACAAACAAAATTTTACATAACAGTACTTCGCGTTCAGTTATAGCAACCAGATTTGAGTACATAACGATAAGCAGCACACAAGCAATTATGACAGGAAAGGAATAAACACGAGTATCCTAGACGCTGCGTGCACTTTGATATGAAGAATATTGGTATGGATATTTCATTTAGAAAAAAAATCCACTACATGGTTGCCGAGTACACACTCAATAACAGAAACAAGCTACACACATTTTCTAATCTAAAATCCTACATCAACACCTGCTACTTCGTACAGTTTGTCCTTTATTAGCCTCCAGAAACATCTAAATCAGAAAAAAAAACAAAGTGTTAGATTGTTTTCCGAGTGTGTAGCAGCAGGTCGATGTAGCAGCAAGCGACTATATCACAGAGTACGGGCAGACGTACAGGTACGGCGAGTGTCGGTCATAAATTTCTCTGCCCAGTCTCGTACAGATTAAAAGATTTAAGATATTATTCAAAAGCTGTCTAATCACACACTACCAAGACAATATTTAATTCAAACAATTGAAAAGTGCAGGGTATTGGCACTCAAGCAAAAAACAATCTTGAAAATTGGGCTTGAGACGTAGCAACTCAAAACTACAGGGTCTTGTTTGCAATAAAAGTCTCCGTACTTTAGCTGCCAGTCTGTACCACGGTCATCACGTAATCAGCTATCCTTCAAAATTGTTCCTATAGCCGGTACCACGGGTTGTGCGCAGACGCTGTCTCAACAACCAAATTACCAACTCAACACCTGCTTCATACAAAACGCAGAGCTTTCTAGCAGACTTTTACAATTATACTTCCTTTCGGGATGGAAACATGATTGAGAACTGCACTATAGTGTTAGAATTCCTCACAGCTGAGGAAGGGCAGCCGCTGCTCACTGAAGCTTGGCGTGCACGGGGGGCGCGGGCTGCTCGGTGCGCAGCAACGCAGACACACGAGACAGTAGCCCTGACAGATGGCGATGCAGGACGCCGCGCTGGTAGAGGCCCGGCACTAGCAGCACCAACATCACTGCGCACACCATACACAGTGTTACCCTCATGCTAATATTACGCCACCACACACAGTGTTACAAAAGCACTGTTCTAACCATGCTCAATGTTACCACCGACGCTAATGTTACGCCACCACACACAATTACAACCACGTACAATGTAACAACGACGCTAATGTATCACAAACTAAACGGGGAGTTTTACTCAGAATCCTACCAAAAATTTTCTGTGTTTAAATCAAGGCTTCCCAACCAGAGGAACACGTACCTCGAGTTGGCGCATTCGCTCTCTCGGGAGGTACATGAGTTTTTCCGTATAACCAAGGAAAATAGGTTTAACTAATAAAAAATATACAAAACAATTTATCCAAGAGTGCAGTTATGCAAATATTGATGGGTTATCTAAAAGTTCTACAATGTGACAACAGCGAACGTGTGTGGTGTTGTTGAGCATAATTATATGGTTATGTTTAAATGGCACAAACGTATTTCATGAGCCTGTATAGCCATTTGTAACATATATATACAATAGTGTATAATTAGACACTATTTCACTCACGCTGTGAATAAAGTTATTATTACACTATTTAATTATTATATCATTATATTACAGTATTTAATAAATATATCTTAATTTCAGATATTATTCCTTCAAAATCATTCAAGTGCGTCATAATAGCTCTTATTACAAGTACGATGGACAAAAAACACAAAGATTTCGAATCGTACCCACAGATCGGATTTACATCCATAACAACGAATAGAATAGACATTTCCTCAGTGTCTTCTTTATCAAAAAAACTTTGGGAAACGAATCAATGAAACCAAGCTTCCTAGCTAGACATATGGAGAAAAGTCATCCAAATGTCAAAAACAAGGATACTGATTATTTTTGAACGTCAAGAAGAAGCGTTTAAGAAGCAACGATTGTTTGGAAATGGCGTTTATTCAAACAAATGAGTGTGATGGTGAAGGCATGATATGCAGCGTCATTAATGATTGCCAAACAATAGCAGCCTGATGCCATCATTGAAATCTTTTTACTTCCAACAGCAAAAAAAAATTCTAAGATGCATTATTGGCGAAGAAGCAGCTAAAAAGCTCAACTCAAAAGCGTTGATAAATAATACTGTTAAACGACGTATTGAAGATATGTCGAAAACATAGTAACACAGGTACTTACTGAAATAAAAACACTCAGAGCAAAGATTTGCTATCCAACTAGATGAAACTACAGATGTATCATACTATGCTCAATTGCTTGTACTCGCACGTTATGTTGGGAAGAAATGTATTCGAGAATAAATGTCGATGAATTCAATTTTGGAAAGAACGATCAAATGAGAAGATATTTTGCTTGAAGAAGATTGCTTGGACGAAGATCTGGGTTCAGAGGACGTGTTCTGGAAGTAGCTCCACATGTGGCATTTACTAATTGCTTGTTACATATGTATGAGTTGGAGTGCAAAGTATTACTTAACGAGCTGTCTAGTGTGTTGTCACAGGTAATTCAACTCGTAAACCATGAACTACGAAATAAATAACTTCAATTTTTTCTATGTTAATTCGCATAATTTCATTCCTTCACTGGAACACAATGTGTTCATTTTGAAACTTACGTATCTTGTTTACATATTTGAAAACATAAATTAACGGAATATAAGGCTGCAAAAAGCAGAGACAACAATCTGCAACTTCATGTCCAACCTCATAAGTCTTGAAAATTTCGTCTTTGAATAAATAACGTAAAAGCCAACACGTTGGCTATGTTCAGTAAGTGGCTGAATATCGTAATGAAAACACAGACTTATAGACTGATGCATTGAAAATATTAATTACTGACCACCTTACAAAACTAGAAAAAGAATTTAATAGTTATATACCCACCCTTAATGAAGATAAACTCGTCATGTATCTTCGAAATCTATACAGACAGATGCATCTATATTAGGACAGGTAAACAAGAGGTACTGACAGATCTACAAGATCAAAAAGCACGTGATGTTTATTCCAAAGGAAACTTATGTAATTTTGGGGTAAAAATGTTGCAATCGTACACAGAAATAGCTGAACCTGCTGTTCAAGTATTACTGTCGTTTCCATCAACCTGACTTTGAGGATCAATTTTTTTAATTTTGTTGGGAATAAAAACAAAGCATAGGTAAAATTTGCATACAATTGAACACGATATTTGTGGTGCAGTTTCCAAGGCTGATCCTCGAATAGATAAAATGACAAAAAACAAAATCAGAGATCTCAGTAAAATCAACAGGTAGATTAGGCAGGGTGCAGTAACATAACTTCCTTTTTTCAAGGAGCTTTGCTTTGAAAAAAGGAAGTTATGGTGTCGCACCCTCTATAATATTTCTGCTAGTTTCATATTTTCCTCAATTATCTTGTAGTTCATCAATATTAATCAAGAGTTGTTGGCTTCATATTTTCTTGAAACATTGAAAAAGCATGCTCTTATTAATATTAAAATTAGTGTATGTTTTTTTGTAATATTACATGGAAAACTGTTCTTATAATTGTAAGGTGTATTCAACGTTTCAGGTGTTATAATTGTCTTCAGACTGAACAATTCGGAATAAATTTCATCATTTTATTTAACTTAATTTGTAACAGATATCTGAGGACATGGAAACTTGCTAAGTGGTACACGACAGCAAAACAGACGGAAACCTCTGACATAGATGAGAATAGAGAGAAGAAATGGTACAGAAGACAGCAAATGATAACCAATCTATAAGATAATGGATTACCTATCCACACGCTAATGGTCGAGCTGCCGTTTGTCAAATTTTTTATTTGCCGCTATTTTCATCATTTAACGCAAGATGGCCGTAATGTAACGAACTGATAATATTAATGTCCCTTGTTCTGCACGAGCTCGAGCAATGGTCCTTCCAGCAGGTAACAGAACCAGGCGTGAGACCACTCGGGACAACCAGGCCTCAGGTCACCACCACAACCAGGCCTCAGGTCACCACCACAACCAGGCCTCAGGTCACCACCACAACCAGGCCTCAGGTCACCCCCACAAAAGCACTCACCTGAACAGTACGTGAGCCACAGGTTGTTGAACGAGGCACCGAACCATGCAGTGGTGAGCAGAGTTAGCGTCACAGTCAAGAAATACTGTAACACAAAATTCCCTCGTGAGCGATGCCACATCCTAGACTGTCTGCACAAGTTCTTACTCGTAGTTGCCCAACACTTGCTAAAACAATAAAATTTACACGTCCCTTTCAGCAGAGATAACACAATGAGAGCCTACATAAAGTAGTGTTTAAAGGTGCACAAACTGTGCAGTGCAAATACCAAACTCAGTTCACTGTTACTTTAACTAGGTCTTAACAATATAAGAACTTCAATTACTCTAAAATAATAAATATTCCGATTCATTTGATAATGTAATAGTAATTTCTCCAGTGTCATAAAAATATGTACCTTTTATAAACAAAATCAAGGAAGAGCTAACCTACTTCAGGACTCATTCATATTTCACTTTTCGAAAAAGAACTGAAGCTAACCACTTTCACGTGGTAATTGAATTTGTTCGTACTGGCACTAACTCGCTGCCTGCCAAGAGATAGTGAACACTACGAATGAGTGACGTGAACAACGCTCCCAAGGACAGGGTATTTACCTCACGGTTGTCTGCTTATTAGTGAGGCACCTGGCACGCTCGCAAGAGGAGAAACCACGTCAGTTAAGAATAGAATAGAATCAGGCTATAGGAACGAACCTTCTGGCCCATTCTTGGGTCGGATAATAACTTCGATAATTATTCGGTTGTTTACCCAAGTCCCATGCCGTATTTCTAGCCGCGTCAACCATGTCGGCAGCGGGATTCGAACCCGGGTCTTTCCGCTCGCAAGCAGACTCGCTCACCAGTCGACCAAGCTGGTTGTTGTTGGTTGTAGAATGATTGCTTGTAGAAATCAATCATGAAATTCAAATGCATGGCCAGTTATTCAATAGAAATACCTTTTGAACATTTCTCCATTCATGTTTACATTTTATGATGTGTACGGAATGCGTTATTGGCACCTGATGGCTACCACTAAGAAGCACCGAGTCTCCTATAGTACCAGACGATGGACCTCCCAAGAACACTTCAGACGCTAAGCTCTTGAATCCTTTACATCTACAAGCAATCATTCTACAGCGCCAAGTCCCAGCTCACCACCAGCTTGGTCGACTCACCAGCTTGGTCGACTGGTGAGCGAATCTGCTTACGAGCGGAAAGACCCGGGTTCGAATCCCGCTGCCGACATGGTTGACGCGGCTAGAAATACGGCATGGGACTTGGGTAAACAACCGAATAATTATCGAAGTTATTATCCGACCCAAGAATGGGCCAGAAGGTTCGTTCCTATAGCCTGATTCTATTCTATTCTAACAAGGTCTCACATCAAACCTCCACTAGTGCGGTCCGGACGTGCTCCTTCATACCGTCCACATTGCAGCCCCTCTTATTTTTGAGCAATGACATGAGCGAGTATAGCTAAACAACTTGCATTCAAGAAGCCATGCCGTGCTCTTAATATGTAGTAGCCTGTTTTTTCATCTACTTAAAAAGACAGGTAAAATTTTGACATAGGTCAATGCATGACTAGTAAGCACCAACCAGCTTAGGGCGCGTGGCTTTGAGCGTGGCCAGCGCGGCAGACCAGCAGCTACAACTCGTGAGTACGGTGGACAGGCCGCACACGATGGACTCGTAGCGTCGCTCTTGTGCCCCTGTCCACGAGTGACCACCAAGCACCAGCGGCACCACCTGCACGTCACATTTTCCTTTAAATTACAAAACTCTGATGAAGGTGAAGAGCCTTAACACTAACATTCGTGCTTTTGTGAGGTTCAACTAAAACTTCTCATTTTCAGTTACTGGCATCTCTTTTAACTCGACCAAGGCAACAAGGTGTCTTTAGGCATATTAGGTGTCACCTAAGGTCTGTAAGGTGTCGCAAAAAAAAAAGAGTTTTTAATTCAGATAAAGGAAAAGTTTATGCACTTGATTAATTTAAACTTTTCAAAATTGGTTATTTTTTTCGAGTATTGTGAACAGCTCTCCTAAAATCATCCCACTTTTAAAAACTTAATGACTTTACTGCATGACTTAAAGCTCAACACGATATTTTCAGGTTAAGCTAAACAGATGAAGAAAAAGTGATCCAGGCACATGAACTATTTGTTATCACCACACGAAGTGCACTTAAGTTATAAGACCTCCGATGTTTTTTTCCAGCACTGAAAACACAGACATGTGGTTTGTTTTAAAATATGCGTACACTCGTTGTGAATGCGTGACAGAGAAGACAGCACTGAACGGCACACAGAACTCTAAAAGCAGCAGCAGCAGCGAAAGTGAGGACTGTTTTGGACACTTAAAATGGTGACATTTACATTACAAGAATAACGTGTAACCATTCCTTTTTTACATTTGTGTGGTGTGACGCCGATTGAAAACTATCGTCAGTTAAGAGAAACTTGTGGTGATTGTCATGGATGTGTCTAACGTGCGTTCGTAGGTGAGAGAGTTCAAAGAAAGCAGAACATCGGACTCGCACCCGCCGGTCTGACGACATGATCGAGCACGTGGAGAAAGTTGTTTTGTAGGATCGCCTCTAAAGTTAGCATTTCCGCGGGATATGTGCAAACAATCCTGCACGAAGACCTGAAAATGTGAAAAGTGTCTTCCAGGTGGATGCCAAGAATGCTGACGGACGACCACAAGCCTGTGTGCGTGGCATGTTGCAAGGCAATGCTGACGCGTGATGACAGCATAAAGGGGACTTTATTTTCATCGATTGTGACAATATGAGACATGGATGCCATTTTTCAATCCTGAAACAAATCAGCAGTCAGCTCAATAGAAGCACAGACACGTACATCACATGTCATTTAAAGTATCAAAAACAGTCCTTACTCTCCCCGCGACCGCTAGAGTTCTGTGTGCCGTACAGTGCTGCCATCTCTTTCACGCATTCACAACGAGTGCACGCGTATTTTAAAACAAACCGCGTGTTTCTATCTGTTTCCAGTCCTGAGAAAAAACATCGGAGATGTTATAACTTGAATACACCTCGTACATGATGTATTGCTTAAAGATGGAAAAACAATCGAGTGTTGTAAGTAAAAAATCAAAAAATACATGGATTGTACTTCAATCAAGAGAATAACCCATCAACTGTGATGTTTTCCTATAATTTATTAACGTTATCTGTTGTCAATTTACGTACTACATAAGTTATACATATAGTTATATAATAACTCACTACACAAGTTATACATATAGTTATATAATAACTCACTACACAAGTTATATAATCACTTACAACATAAATTGATCAATACTTGGTCACTGCTTTAACTTGTAAATTTTGTATTATCAAAACGGTTAGTGAACTAACAAATTGAGATTTAAAACAAGGAATTCCGAAGTTTCACTCAAAACACTTATGTCTCTTAAGCCCAGGACTACCAATGTCATTAATCCAAAATTCCAACAGACTCCAACTGGTAAGAATCTATAAATGACCATAACATAGATTGATGACAATTTTTTTTAAGTTAGGTACTGAAAATATTGATAGTTCATAAGCTTCAGTAGCAATCATCAATTAAAAGCAATGATTTTGTACAAAGGCACACTAACTACTCAACAATTTACTTCATGATGCAAAATCTAAAAAAATATTTTGATCTCAAACATCAGAAATTCCACAAAAATCATTGGAAACGCACAGAACAAACGAACTATTAAAAAAATTTTCCCTTGACCCATACACACAAAAAATGCAATATAGATTTTTAAATGTCCCCAAGCAGTAATGGACCAATATGGGTGTATTTTTATAGGGGCATTCCATAGAGCCATAGCCATCATAAAATTTACACCAAATAAACTAACTAGACACAGACCCCTGCTAGATACAGTATCATATTTATATACAAGCCTTAATAAATCACTCAAGTTATTTGAGGTTTACTGGAGGTCTCATTTTAATGTCACCTCAAATTTCACTCATTCCCATACTGTTGAATTTAAAACCCACGTTTACTGCTGGAAAGTGCTAGGACTCATTGACCACTATTTAACAGCTCTTGTCAGATTCAGCTGTGATAATCGACTAGTATATTTTTGAATCCTTGGTATCAAAGATGTGAAAGAACTACAACTGCAAGACTAAGGCCACCAAACAAGTGATACAAAAACGTTTTTTATAGAAGTTTAATAAAAAGTTTTTATGAGTTTTTTTGGTTTTATTTGTACACATCCAAATTTGTTAAGTATATAAAAATCAAACTCAGACATCAAATTCAAACATAGTAGATATAGTAGGCTCTGATTCCTGACTATCAATCAAGTTCTGTGGCTCCTGCTGTCCCCCTGAAGACTCCTCTACATTAGATAGGGAAATCTGGGGCTGGCTGCCAGGGCTGGGCGGTTCATCAATAGAGTCTTCAGAATCTTCCGTTTCTGAGTCGTCCGACTAAGCTGGAAAGTAGGGATGTTGCTTGAAGCAGTAGAATCCCCGCTGGTTGATGGCTGTGGTTGTAGTGGTGGATAAGTGGAGGAAGGTGCATGGTCAGGACATTCATGGCCATCGTCCATGTTACCTAGCGCCAAATTTTACCCACTAAACACCAACTTGACAGCTATGTCTGTGGTCAAACAATTTCTTCTTGCAGAATGTACTAATGCATGTCTGCTAAAGGATCGCTCAACAGATGCACTGGAGGGGGATAGTTGTAGGATATTTGAGGAAACACGGCTCAGCTGAGTTGAGCAACAGATCCCGTTCCACCATCTAGGTGGTGAAGTCTTGTGTCTAGCACTCCAAATAAATGACTTTGAAAACAAGTTTGTTTTGGACCTGTAATCTGCCAACTAAGCCACAATCTGGGTTGCATCCGTGTCTGGCAGTTGTGTTGCAATATCATGAATTTCTTGCATTGCATCCACCTGAAAAGCAATAAATTTTTCTTTAGTATAAGTATATGATAAAGCAAATTATGCAACCCGTATAATTAAAAAAATACCATTAGTAATTTAGGTCTGGCAAATTCAGGTCAATTACACTTGGAGGCATATGCAGTAGAATATGGGAAGGGCTTGATTTTGGGAGTAATAACATATTATTACAAAATGAAAATAATCACTACTTACTGCTTCACCAGAGAGGTGAGATCCACAGTAACGAGGATCCACCAAGTTAGTTAAAAGGTGAATACTTTTCAACAGGAATTTCTTTCTTTCAGGAATTAATATCCTGAAGGCATCTTCTTCACTCTTCCGGATTGAAGATGAGGAACGCTTCAAAAGACAGCTTTAAATCGCTGAACACTTTCATTACCAGAGAGAGGTTCTCATTGTCTCCTTCTATGGCAGTGATGGCATCTGCCATTGGCTTCAGGAGCTTGAGAATACCCGCAGTCTGATCCCAAAATACTTCTGAAAGCAGCAGCTTCCTAATGGATGAATCCAAACCGGGCTTGGCATCATCATTGATTGCAAGAGACTGAAGAGAAAGTCTGTTAATGCATACACTCTTAAGACACTGGATAATGGATCCCCATCTGAAAAAAAAGGACAAAAATATTAGTACCAGACTACCAGTATGAATTTTGAATTCAAGACTGCTCTTCCCTGAGAAAAATCAAATGAAGTCTACCTTAAATTCACAATTCACAAGCCGTTAATTGGTAGGAAAATAAGATTTCAAATATTATTTTTTGAGTTGCTACCTCTAGTAATGAGTACCATACTAATAATTCTTACCTTGTTTTAACTGGCAGTCTTAGTGTCTGTTGTTCCCCTGTGGTGACTGTAGTTGGTGTTGTTTGAGTAGAGCAGTTAGGTTTTGTGATTGTTTGACTGTTTTGCAAACTTGAATATACAGTACTTAGACAGGATAATTTCTGCAAACTTGATCTTTTTAAGGTCTGTGAATATTAACTGCAGAGTGTGAGCCATCCAACCGTATGGTTTTATGTGGGGATACTCCAACTGAAGTAGTTCCAAGCCTTTTTCATATTAGATGTATTCTCTGTGCAGACCAGCAACACTTTCATTGGACCAATATGATCCACTACTTTTTTCAATAGATTGCTATATACTATCCAGTGTGGCTTTCTGCACCTAAAAAAAGACTAAAATTAAAATTTTCAACTTGTTTCTCATTCCTAAAGTAGAATACTAATGAAACTGATCAATATCAAGATTCCCCATGTTGGATTCTCCCCCCATAAAAATTTAGACTTTTAGTTGACAGTCCAATTTTTTGTGGTAGATAGTTGATATATTCATGAAATTTTAGCCAAGACTATATGCCTTTAAATTTTTTGTCTACTAGCTATTATAAAATGAGGTAGGCCAAATACAATGTGGGGAATAAGCATTAAGACCAATGAAACAAGAATACAGAGAATTTGATATTAATTTGAACATTATCTCTACTTAAAATAGGAGGTGTATGTGAAATACTGCATTATATTGTTTGTTGTTTTTGTAATTGCGTTATTTGATAACTATTTAGCTGAAACTAACCTGTTGCAAGACTGCTTCAAAAGATGGGCTTTGGTACTGTCACTATGAAGTTTGTGATCTCTCATTTCTGTAATTAGCCAGTATTTCAGGATTTATTAGATATTCTTCAAGAAGACTTTGAAATTATGTCCTGGCTTGGAATCTTGAAAGATGGCCTGAGAGTCTTGAAGAAATTTCCCCACAACTTGTTATCCACCAGGCTTAGTGGCAGCCACTTGCATACATAGCCCTGCTCAACTCTAGCAGAGCTTTTTCCTGTCATGGAAATGGATTATAATATCACGCAGGGCGGCAGGGGTAAGTAAAATTATAGATGATAATATCGGAGTAACTGGTACAAACATATTTTCCATTTGAAAACCTAATAAATCCTGACCTATCCTTGCCATACTGACTTTTCTACTAAATTATAGACTATTTCATCAATTGTAAACATATTTGTACAATGAAGATCTTCCCCACTCAACACCTCATTTCCCACTTTGATCATTAGTGTGTGTGTATATGGGTGCCAAATTTTTTGAAAAATTTGCACGTGCAGTAATCTGAAATAATACCTAATTAACTTAATGATGACATTGGAGATGCATTATTAGTGTATACAATATATAATAATTATATTATTATACTTACTGTTCGTGTTTCTGTCATTTTGTCAACACATGTGCATAATGCAATCTTCTGCTGTGATGTCTTTGTGGCTTTGGCAGGAGTGGAAGTTACTGGAATGCTTCTAGAACTGACAGAGACAGATCAAGGTCTGCTTACTGTGCCTACTGCTGTAGCTGTATCAGGCCTGGAGCAAGGCACTGTACTGGAACTTGTTGTAAAAAAGAAACCATCTAATGTCCTTTGCACATAATGAGTGGCTGTACTTGTTGCAATTGATTCATTCAAGAGGAATTGCAGTTCCATGTCTGATTCTAAATCACTGTCTATTCCTTGTGGTATTTTCTCAGTTTTAGTATCAATAGGAACTGTTTTTTGTCCTTTATCCTTCATCAAATACTTTTCCTCGACTTTCTCATCACATTTCTTGGACTTTTCTATGCGCTTTACCATCCTGCTTCCTTTTTTATGACCGACTGTCGAGCAGAATAGGCACTTCACATTTACCACTTTCCTATCACTGGTGACACCTTTGAATAATTTTGCAAATGGAGTCATCTTTTTGCCTGGCATTGTGGCTTTCACTCAGAGTCACTCACACAATCAAAAATGCAAAAATGCTACACCACAACAGGGACATGTGCTGGGTACTGAGAACAACAAAAAGTAAACTTATAGTGTAGCCAAATTTCAGTCTGACTCACAGTTTTGCCAAATCTCTTTTGATATAAATTCCAGAAACTACATCAAATTGGCAGAAAACGCTTATCTAAGACCACCAGTAAAGATATATTGTTAAAACACATCTTTTGGGGAGTTGAAGGTGATACAGGTGCATTGTCAAATAAATGAAATACATCAAAACATGAAACCACAGAAAATGAAAAATGTCCTAGAACCATAGAAAACCATGAATTAAGCAGTATGCTGTTTTATTTTATAATCTGACAAGGAAACAATTATTATAATGTGGTTCTTTTCCTTGCCGAGTTATTTTAAAACAAACTATAAAAAACAAAAATATCTACATTTTTTAGTCATGTTTTTTAAAAAAAAAACATTTTTACAAAAAACAGCATGGTTTTTTTCAATCGCATCTATACACCAAACACAAGGAAAAGCTCACCTGAGGGACCAGGAAGTCAGCCAAAGTGATGATGAGGCCCACAATGGACAGCAGGGTCAACACTGATGGCTCTAGATACCACACAAGTCTGAGGAAATTGACTTACTTTCAAAAATCAGAGTTTCACAGTAACTATGTCCCACAAATGTTTCTAAAATCCAACACACAGTAAAATTATACAATCTGTACTCTAACCACATGCATGTTGAGCAGTGAGTGCACACCACATTGCACACATAATTCTTAAGGAAAGACTAAAAACCAATCTAAATTTCTATGAATTTTACAAGAACAAGCATTAACTACCCAAGTAATTTGTTAAACTGCAAGACATATAATTTTAACTAAGGATACCAATATATTTTCAAACACCCACAATTCAATAGTTAGGAAAAATCACTGCACTATGGGAACCATAAAATTTTCCCTCACAAAGAACTATGATGCACCCACCAGAAAAAAATCAGAGACCCCAAATATTTTTAGTAAGAAAAGTAGAATCAGACAAAAAATTTGTTAAGGACAAAATTATTTGGACACATAATTCCAACCCTTGAAGAAAATGGGTAAAAGTAAACCCAGTCAGTCCATAATATATGTAATGCCCAGACAAGTTCTCATAGGTAGAGGTTGTTGAACTTGTAGTTCAGAGCTCAAAGCAACCTCACAGCAAGCAAAGTCTCATCAGAGAGGCAAAAAGAAAACAAATGGTGCACAACATTGAGTGTGAATGAATAAAACATAACCTGCACAATAAAACAAGTAAATCATGACTACCAAGCATGAAAACATAAGTGGTACAAAATATTCAACAGTTATTAAATAAAGATGCTTTCAATAGTCTTTTGAAATTGAAACCTTAAATTTTCTTGGTTTGCCAATTAAGACACTAAGGGCACATATGTGAGATATGTGATAAAAATAGAAAAGAACAAGGCCAACCTAAGAAGACAAACCTTACAACAGACCAACCAGCTTATGATTAGAAAGCAAGTCACTTGAGACACCTCAATAAATGGAATTGTTTATTGGCAGAAAAAAGAACTAAGTTCTCAATAACATTACAAGTTTAACTAATCTTTAGTGGCCGATTTTCAAAAACTAGTACATACATCAACTCCAGTTATTCACATGCAAGCAAAATTTAAAAAAAAAATTCCTGTATAGTTATCCTCCTCTTTAGTGGTCCAACATACTACTACACTTTTGAACATGATATGCTTTGTTAACAGCACTTAAATGATAAAATACTGATGTCAATGTTAATTCATTTCCTTAACAATAGCAGGAAAAGTGGCACACGGATAAAAAAGTTATTCATAGAAAATTTTACCTTTTCATGACATACATATTATTATAATCATATCTATTTCTTATAAATATTTACATACAAGTAAATATTGTTTTAGTTACATAAATATATATATATATATATATATATATATATATATATATATATATATATATATATATATATATATATATGTCCACCACACCATAAAATCTCTATTATTAGACAATGTGTTGATTTGCCCAGTATGTAATTTACATTTTTTTAACTATGTCTGCTTATGTGAAATAAATTACTACCAGTTCATCAGCCTGTTAAAAACATGGAGCCTGTATTTAGAAGCTGCATGAATGCTGTGCCTTACCTTCTGTATTTCTTCTCTGATGTCTGCTCATATTGTCTAAACTTACAATTATTATATAAGTGTAGAAATTAAATACTATCTAACTTCATTACTTTCTCAGAAAGTGCATGTCATACCAGTTCCTGCAAAATCAGTTATGAAAGAATTATAAATACTATGATATGGATGAATCCAAAACATGCATCACCCAATTTATGCCTTGTTGGATCAGAATTTTCAACAAGAAATAAATAAGCAGTTCTTTAGCATGAACCAATTCTAATTCTCAGTTAATACTACATAAAAAATGTCCCGATTATAAATGAACAGCCGGTCAGAGAAATTCATCTTGAGTACAAAGTTTTTGGTTAAGTTGGTCCTGAAAAGCCAAAAAAAAATTATGAAGGCATATAAAGAAAGATAAAAATGTGTACAGGATAAAATCTTTGCAAGATACACGGCACAAGCAAATAAAAGCCAATTTCAAAAGCCTATTGATGCTACATGAAGACTCACACAAAGATGGTGGTGACAATGGATGCAGTGATGGCTGGGTAGAAGGGCTTGTCCCACACAAGCAGAGAATACAAGGCCACCAGTACCTCCCGCCAGCTCTCCAGCTGTCGTCGTAGTCTCTTCACACATTCATCCTGTTCAGGCATGCATGAGGCTTAAATCAAGTGAACATAGCATTATATCATTGGTGATACCTATAAGCATCATGTTATGACTCAGATGCAGTAGAACAAGTATTCAAGTCTCAATAACCTGAAGGTATTTTTTTTGTAGCTGACACTATACATCACATTTAATTTGTTTAACATAGAACAGGCAAGCAAGAATTTCACTTGTATATTCATTTCTGAGTTTAATGCAATCATTTCACAAACATTTTCCAATTAAAAGCCATTTAGATTGATAATCAACTTTTAATTTGACTTATCTGCAGTGCCTTTGAAGCACCTTGATTTTTCACTTTCTGCTGCTTTACTCAATAACAGTGTTCCCTCACTTATGGCAGGTGTAACGTACAAGGACCACCCACGATAAGTGAAAATCCACAATATAAGGGTACAATATTTATTTTCATAACACTTCATCAGGTGGCGCAGTACCTTTCTTTTCGTCATGGGACGTAGTAACTTCTTCTTTAGGTATAGGTACTTTCCCTTAAGATGTTGGCATCCCAAAACATTTTTGTGTGAGTTATGCAAATGGTTATGGGGAGTTGCCGGCACTGCTTCTTTGCCTAGGTTAGCATGGTTTTGTACACTGACATGCAGCTGTCAATGGAATTCCTGAACTGCAACAATCCAACCATGTTTGTATCCCAATCTTCAGTAAGCTGCTGAAGTGTATAAATGTATACATTTTGTAATTTTATAATGCAAAATCCATCTAATATATACATTACTGTACAACACGTACTATATATGGGCAGAATATGTACCGCACAACCCTGCAAAACCGCAAAAATACCACAATAAATATTCTACATTAATATTTTTTGAAAACCCGTATAATAGAGAACCTGCGATAAACGAATAGCGTAGTAGTGAGGGAACACTGTACTTTCTTTTACTACTCAATTACATTTGTTTGCAGAAACTCATGTTTAATTCATAATAAAAAAGTCTTGTTCATTATATTAGTGATCTCTACATCAAAATGCAAATAAGAGTACTGTACTCAAGCAACATTGTCACTCTGTAACCAAAAAATGTTATTAATTTTTTTCATACCCCTTCAGAATGATAGTCTACCAACCTGCCCATCTTTTTTTATGTAAAATTTCATTGAATGAAAGCTTCATTGGTCAGTGATGCCAAGGTGGTTAGAGTTTTGCTCCAGGATTTGCAGATATTCTTTCTTACTCCTGTATTTTGAATCATACAATGCACTATTACCAATCAATAAGAATTTCTTAAAACAAGTCATTGTTGATACCAATTTTCAACCAAGATTAAGATATGTTGATGAATAATGCACAGAAACTAAATTTTATAAAGAAAAGTGAACATTAGATTTATTGTTTGTGAAACATCAGATACTCACTGAGATGCTTGTCTTACCTTCAGTCATTTCCTTTATAAAAAAATTCAATAAAATAATTCATTATTTTTGTAACTCAGGTATCTTAGAGCCAAATCCTCAACTTACAGAGTAAAAAATATCCCTTAGTAGTTTATTATATAGACCCATTTTTACTACTGGAATTTGAAAATGTTCATGTGACATAAATGTCTCCAAGTCTATAATAAAGTTCTATATTCAAAGTCCCATAGTTTATAACAAAAACAAGTAATTGTTAAAGAAAACTTTGGATAAAATTCAAAACCATAATCTCCAAAGGAACATGAATCATTGCTTTAACAAAACTATATTTTTGAATGCAAGTTATTCTTTTTGGAAATAGTATTTTAGGTTAACTTCAAATCTTCCCTAACCCACACCTTAAAAGCTTTGTATACATGTCTGTCATATTTATGTATGCCACCATACATAAGATTACTCTTTCATACTAGATATAATATTGCCTATTCTTAACAATTTAATTTTAACAATATTTCACTCAACATTGCTCTGAGAGTTGGTTGTAAAACTAAAATAAAACGATAACAATATCAGTTTTGTTACTTTCACGGTGAATCAAGCAGTAAATAAAAAATAAAAAAAAGCAGCACAAACATAAGTCTAATGCATTTAAAATAATTATTTCATTTCTAACTTACTGCTGAAGATGTGGCTTCCATGGTACTGAAATGAGCATAGAACTTTCAAATCAAAAATTGAATAGTAAGTGCTCTGAAAAATAAGATACAATGATCATGACTCAGCTGTCCACTAAACACAGATGTACTTCTCCAACACTTCAGAAATAAACTTTGTATATAAGAGGCAGTTTTTTAAACCTCTCTGCAAAACAGAAAGAAAAACAAATTTACATAACATAATTTTGTTACCACAAGTATTGCAGGGTCTTGCTAATTTCCCTACATAATTTCCAAAATGGATATAGCCCAATTGCCCACAGTAAAGGCAATTAAACATAAACTTAGACTCAATATAAAGCCAGCTTTGGCTTAGGACATTGTAACAGCCTTCAAATTCCCTCTCAACACACACATACAACAGGGTGGCATCCCATAGTTTTTTGCCTGTGAGCCAAAGTTATCTAAAGTAATTCCTCAGGAGTCACCCTGAGTCAATCCATGCAAAAGAACCAGCCAAGTGGGGCATCACGGAGAGGTATAGCTTGTCCTAAACAACCCCCTTATGTTTAGCTGGAAGTCACACTCTAATACAGGAAACTGACTATTCAACATCAATGTTTCTTATTCCATGCATGCAGTGTAAAATTTTTTATTTCCTCTACAACAGTCAAATTGCATTTCTCATCTAGCCCCACAAGATAGCTTACACCAGAGTCCTCTTCAACACACCTGGCATTCTACTGGTTCTCACCATACTACGCATGAACCACATCCATGAAGCTCTCTCATTCATGCTTATATATATACTACATTATAAGACCAAATGTTCAACAGTTTCCTTTACTCCTCTGTAACACTCCATACATAACCTTGTACTCCCTTCTACCTTCATGTGCACCTATTTACACTAAATACCTTACGTCTGATGAAAAACAAGCTTTGGCTGCCAACATAAAATATTTCAATACTTGGTACATTCTTAAGGGCCTATCAAGTTAAAGTAGTTTTTCCAATCATATTATGCTTGCATTTGTTCAAACCATACTCTTTTCTTAGTTTTTCAATCTATTTCTTTCACTTATTGCAATCCCACTCCAGTCCTTCACCTCCATGATTTTTCAATAACTAATCATTCACAGGTCTTCCCTTTCTAACATGAACAATCTTTTGAATCTTTAGTTTACTTGCATACCCCAGCAAATTTTTTCCATAAACTTTAACTCAAATTCCATTTAAAAATTTGTTTAACCCACCTTTTTTCTTATTTTTCTCCATTGGCTTAATTCTTAACTTATAATTCAACACAGCCACTACCATTCCTTCAAAAAACAGACTCCACCTTAGATGCCCTCTAATAGCTTCTACAGCCATCCATTTTGGGGTGCCTAATGTCAAATGCCCTACCTTATTCTGCAGTACTGTGTCTTCAACTTTTTAAAATTTACATTCCATGCCATAACATTCATACCAAACATTATGCTATGTACTGCAACATACTTCCAAATTCCTCTGACACATTCATTCTTATTAGCTCTATACTTTGCCACACTGCTTAGTTTTCTCCAGCACTGCAAAGCATTCTTATCTTTTGCTTCACATCTATCTTCACTCAACATACATCCTAGGTATATACATTCTCTAGTTTTGCCTATCCTAGCTTTTCCAATATGCCACTCTCAACATTTATAACTATGACTTTACTTTTATCTTTTCCAAATTTCACCTTGAAATCTTTCCTGTGTTCATTTACAATTCCAAGCATCCTTTACAGTTTCTGCTCTGATTTACTAACCACAAAAATATCATCAGCATACAGCAAACAAATGTTTCTCCTCTCCAACTTTCAGTCCAAAAACACTCATTCATGGGTAGACAGCTAATTCTTCTGTCTATATTTCCTAATGTGTCTACTAACCCCACATGGTCTGCTCTGTCATACACCTGCTCAATATCCAAAAATGCAAGATACACCTTTTTATTCTCCTTCTTCTTTTCTCTCAAATTATTTTACTTACCACAAACAAATTGTATGCACCAGTCTATCTCTCCTAAAAACCATTTTGTTCTTCATTACTCCTTAGGAGTAATGACCACATGACTGCTGCAATCAATGCCACCAACAATTGTGAGTTACTAAAGCCCCATCTAAACTATCAATCTTTTTGTTGATTTTAGTGTTTATGTCTGACAAATGTTGTGTGAGGTTAATCATCAAGCACCATTTTTGACTGTATTTATGTTATCCAACTTGTTGGAAAACAGAGACACAAATACAACATTCATCATAAAGGGAAAATGGCATGGAAGGATATTTTAGTATTAATAGAGTCTTTAAAGAAAAACCCATGCTTTAAGGTTGTGTTGAAGCCACTTTTTTGTCCATTTGGTCCTTGCCATCATAGCATGAGCCTTCTCACATTTCTCTATCAATTGCAGGGGCTAATAGCATTGTTGATACTAGTAACTCTTTCTTCTTTACTAAATCATCTATTATGAATATGTCCAATTTTACAGTGCTAAATACCTTATACAAATTATTTGTAAAATAACAAATATATTAAAACTAAAAATTATATGAACAGTAAAAATTAAATAAACAATAAAAGTCTATGAAATCTTGAAAGTCAAAGAAGAGATTTTATACACAAAACATTTTCTGATTTAAAAATGAATATTTCAACAATATCTCATATTTATTTACATTTCGATGAAAATGTGCATCCAAAATCAAGGGCAAAAAAGAACATGTTATGCACAGTGGCACATTTGATCATCCTTTCTGTGTTGAGATACTGCTCAATTAAACCCAAATTCTATCTCTAGATTTCTAAAAAATTAAATAAAATTTTATTTAAAAATCTGTAAATTAAATTTAAAGTAACATAATTCCTTGAAATAATAGTATATCTTGTCAAAGTATCAAAAATATGTGTTCAAGATACATGAAGTTTACAGAAAAACGTGTGTCTTGTTCACCAATTACAATTACATGTCCAAAATATTATTGCCCCTCGATATTGTTCAAAGATATATCTATAATTATTGCACAAATATTACATGGGATCGATTTCAATGAACGACTCCATCCGATCGTTCGAACAACTGACTCAAAACCTCTTCTTCTTCTTCTTCTTCTTGTTTCAATTTTATTGGAGCTTCGGAGATGGGTCCATGCAGCTCCACGCCTTCAGGGATGTTTTATTGTTTTCTGAAATTAGCCCTAGGCTGAAAACGGATACAAGAGGTTTTTCTGGGTAGTTCCACTCGGAGATTCCGTTCACTTCTCTGAAATGGTGCAATTTTTAAGAAATTTCAGATGGTTTTAATTTTCCTTATGGATGTTAAATAGTTAGCAACTATTTTGACAATTTCTTTTTGAGTAGGTTCCAGAAAGAGGCTGTAAAGTTTGGTCGTGCTTGGGGGATTTTAAGCAACCAACTTTAACAAGCCTAATCTAACTGCCCGTGTGACCTTACTCA
>VCRD01003932.1:9087-25674 GCA_006783055.1 Trinorchestia longiramus
GCAACGATCAGTACACACTAAGGAGAAATGGTCACTACACACTAAGCAGCAACGATCAGTACACACTAAGAAGAAATGATCACTACACACTAAGCAACAACGATCAGTACACACTAAGAAGAAATTATCACTACACACTAAGCAGCAACGATCAGTACACACTAAGAAGAAATGATCACTACACACTAAGTAGAACCAGCCACCCACTAAGGACAACACAGCTCAGGCTCAGTAGAGCGGTATTAGGCTGGACCGTCTCTTTGCTCTGTGAGGCCGATGTAAACTGAGCCTCATTGCTCTAATGAAGCTGGCACGACCTCTAAAAATTCCTTCAAAAACCGTGAACTAGTTCCCTTGCCGGTGTTGTTGGCCATCATTGCAGCTATAATGTGCCGAGGACTTTGCGCCACACTCCCAAAAAAATAATTGTAGGTGATTATTTCCGTTATACTATCGTTAATTAATGTTTTTCTGCGTCCACCAAGAAACTGCCTATGTTGTTTTAACCTGCAGGGGATTTTTGTCGCTCAATGGGAGTTTTTCATCAATTAAGAAATTGCTTATTGAATAAGTGTAATACTTTCGTAGTTTTTACGCGTGTGAGGTTTGCCGGTTTTTGAATTATTGAAGGAACGCGTCGGTTAAGGAAGTCGGATGACCAAATAGTGTAGACTTTTGTGTATCTGGAGGTGTCTTTATTGTAAAACATGGTGCTAAACATCTTACATTTTGCTCATTTACATCTTACAAATGCTCTACTGGCTTCAGAAACTTGGGGTCTATAATTATTCACTCCTATCCTTTAAAGCAATTAATTCTTCATGAGCCACCTCATGCAATCAAATCACTCATTCACGGAAGATTAGAATCTGATCTCTTACAAATGACCACAGATGGAATCTGATCTCTCTTTTACAAATGACCACAAATGGAATCTGATCTCTCTTTTACAAATGACCACAGATGGAATCTGATCTCTCTTTTACAAATGACCACAGATGGAATCTGATCTCTCTTTTACAAATGACCACTGATGGAATCTGATCTCTCTTTTACAAATGACCACAGATGCTGATCTCTCTTTTACAAATGACCACAGATGGAATCTGATCGCTCATTCACACGTGTAATATGTAGGTGACAACCTGAGGTAAATAGTGAACAATGGTACAGAGTTCAGTACTTCAGCGTAGGAAATTTAGTTATTCATTACCTACAGGTGCATCAGAAGTGTAAAAATATATTAGACAAAAACTCTTTAATAAATCAGCCCAGAGATTGAAACTTACCCATATTTAAGGGTTAGCTGCAGTGCACAGTACAAGTTTTTCGAAATTGTATACGGTGAAAATAATTCGAATTTTTATATCGTTCACTATAAGTATTCAAGATGAGCAAACTATAAGTGATGATAACTTTTCAAAGGATTTTTCTTAGCCGTTTTTCAATCACATTTGATTAGAATCACTTCAGTGAAATGTTTACGCGAAAATAATTAGCATGAATTTCATATAAAGTACATGAATTTTTATGGTTAGACTTTCTAAGAACATTTTAAGTTTTTCATCGTCATCGTCAGCTGTGCCAAGGAGAAGCAATTACTAGAACTACGCCGTCGCAGCATATTGCTAAAATATCATACATCAGATGTCATGTTCACCATCACCAAATACTGGAAACTCCAACCAGGTGCCATGCTCAACATCACCAAATACTGGAAACTCCAACCAGATGTCATGCTCAACATCACCAAATACTGGAAACTCCAACCAGATGTCATGCTCAACATCACCAAATACTGGAAACTCCAACCAGATGTCATGCTCAACATCACCAAATACTGGAAACTCCAACCAGATGCCATGCTCACCATCAACAAATACTGGAAACTTCAATCAGATGTCATGCTCACCATCAACAGATACTGGAAATACCAGTACGAAAATATAAGCAATCAGGTTCAATGCTTGCCATCACACATAACCAAGTACAATGTTCGCTATCACAATCATACATAATGATAACTTCGATACTTTTCATATTCCTCATAAGTAAAAATTGAGAAACCATTCACACAATAACGTGACTATCTGCACTACAACGATTGTAAACTTTGCAAACTGCACGTTCAGCTCGGAGTTGCTGCCAAAATAACAAGCAAAACGAGGAAACAATGACATCGTTGTAAGAGTACTCAGTTTGAAGGGAGCAAGTCCGCCAATTTAATAAAAGTTTTCTAACTTTATTTCGCAGCCACGCTGACGTAAGTTAGAATTGTGTTCCGCCATCTCAAAGTTGCTAGTTGTCGAGTTTAGTTTGCTGGCTACTGCAAACTTCACAAACTTCAGGAAAGTTAAAAGTTTGAAAGCTGTTCCATAGAAATCAACCGCGGTTTCACTCGGAAGACGTATGACCACGAGGTCATGTTATATTGGTCTCATGTTCGCAATTTATCATAATTTCAAAGTCTGCTGCAGGCTAAACTATTAGAAAAATATAATGGATTCATGTAAGCATTTTACATCCACTGTAAAGCTACTGCAAGGTAAACTATTGGAAAAATATATTGGACCCATGCAAGCATTTTAGAATAGCTTTAAAGCTGTTACATAAGACCATGTGAGACTGAGACTACATACACTTCACGGTACAAAGAAAATTTTTACTGCCTTTTTCAAGACGAACTTGTAATGAGAAATTAATTTTTTGACTGCAGTGGTTTTCTACTGAATTTACTGATTGGAACAAAAATTAATTAAATATATTGCAATATTATAAGGAATTAAAAGACCTGTGCTTCTTATTATAGCTATCTCTTTCAGATTCAATTTTTTGCTCCTTCAAATACATTACAATTTAAATACACTACATACACACTACACATTTAAATACAATATGTACTTAACACGTTGACTCTGTGTTGGTACAGATGTGTACAACTAGGCATATTATTTGGAAAACCGTATGCAACGTGTTGACCACATTATGCATTTAAATGCATGACGCATTTCAATTCATTAAAGATTTGAATGCATTATAAATTTGAATATATTACGCATTTAAATACATTACGTATTTAAATATAATTACATATGATTACTCCAATGGTTGGTCGTAGAAAGTGCTACCACATTACCACCATATAATACCGAATAACTATGTATTTCATAGCTAGGCATTTAAGAACCTAATGTTGTATCATATTCTAGATATTAATTTAACTAGAATAAATGATTTTTTCGTTTTTACCTTCGACAATTAAAAGAGAACTTAACACCTTCTCAACACCAGCAATATGTACTTCTTTTTCTCGTGGAATTTTGTGTTCGTGGCGGCCCTCCTGTTGCATTCCTGCGCGCGTGATTCCTCTCTACTGTCTTGTTGTTGGCCCCACTGATGTACAGGGCGTGCATTCTGGGTAACGTTCTTCGGATGAAGTCACGCACAAGTCTAATATGACTACTCTAGCGTGCACGCACAAGTCTAATGTGCACGCACAAGTCCAACACGCAAATCTTACCTCTTGCAATAATTTTCCTTCTTGCACCTGGAACACCTCCGACAAGCAGGCCCTGAGCAAGCAGCGCATCGAGGCATGGACTCTTGCTGCTGCTCCTGCTGCTGCTGCTGCCTGCGAGGAGCAATTCTTGAATAGAATAGAATAGAATAAGGCAATAGGAACGAGCCGTTTGGCCCATTCTTGGTTCAATACCGAAGTCCCATGCCGTCTAAAGTGAGCACCGTATCTTGCCATACTTTTTATGTATGTGAAATTCATGACCAAGTCTCATCACTACGAGCAATTGTGTCATTGGTGACAAATTTTCATGTTGTGTGTCGTAGAGCAATTGTTATCACAGCTCCTGTGACGTAGTGCCAATTTGGGAACAGACTATAAATGTTTGTATTAGTGTAATTATTTTGTTGGTTAACTACATCTTTATGTTAGTTAAATTAAACTTCAGGGGCTGTAAGAACAAATTCAGAATGTGTGTGTCGTAGTTAATTTTTTTTTAAAAGCACATTGATTTTTTATTTGATTTTTAACTCTTGAGGCCAGAACTGAGATCAATCTTTAGTAAATATTGAACTTTGTTCTGACTAAGTTTCACTTATGCAACACCATCACAAAGCTGAACTTATTTCTGACTAAATCGAACACAAGCCACACTACCATGGCCTATTGAGCTAAGGCTGCGTACGTGATTCTAGTTATTTCAAAATAGTCAGACGCTGAGGATTCCATCGACTCACTCTCCTCAAAAAATATTATCACGGTCCCGGAGTTAGAATGAGAGATATAATGAAATTTGATGGATGTTTTTTTCAACCTCCGATGGGCTATGAAGAAAGCTAATGTATATAACGTAATAATTTTATCATTAAAATTACTGCAGAGTAAGAACCTCAATTCCTAAAGTAATAACGTTTTTCTGTTATATTAATTTACCTTTTTTATGCTTCATCGTAGGTTGAAAAACCAGCCCTCGTATATAATGAGAGATCAATAAATAATCAATGACATATGAATTTAATGTGAGAGACTTAGTGAGGAACATAGTGAGAGATATAGTGAGAGATATAGTGAGAGATATAGTGAGAGATATAGTGAGAGATATAGTGAGAGATATAGTGAGAGATATAGTGAGAGATATAGTGAGAGATATAGTGAGAGATATAGTGAGAGATATAGTGAGAGATATAGTGAGAGATATAGTGAGAGATATAGTGAAAGATATAGTGAGAGATATAGTGAGAGATATAGTGAGAGATATAGTGAGAGATATAGTGAGAGATATAGTGAGAGATATACTGAAAGATATAGTGAGAGATGTCAGTGCGACCGCTGAAGTGTATTCACATGTGTACTGAACATTTATACGTGAAAACAGGTCGTACAAAGCAGTGAATCTCATGCTTTATCACAAGTCCACATTGAGATATCAGAAGAAGGAGAACTGAGAAGCCTCCTCATCAGTAGTAGCTCATAGATGGTGTAATGTAAGGGCAGGTGACACGCATGTTCACAATAATCGCTATTCAAGTCTTAGAATATTTCTACCAAATAACTATTGTTACTGATATTTTGTACCCGAAGATGTTAGTTTTTACCCAAATTTTAATATTAAAATCACTGTTATAACCTTGAAAAGGTTAGTACTGCCATTCTCAATGAATTATAAATGTAGATGCATAGTGTTCACCCCACACAATGATACATGCAAACACAGTATTTATGCCACACAGTGTTTACATCACAGAATGTAATACGTCTATTATAGATTTTAAATAATTAGATTTTAAGCATATTAACTTGCGTTTTCGTCCCCAAACAAAAATGAAAACTGTTCTAACACATTTATTTACTGCGGGTAATTGACATTGTCGTGTTCGAAAATGTAACTATGTATATCAAATAAATAATGAACCCTTTACTTACATTCTCCAACAAACATGAATTTAAATGTTATGCATCCGAACACTTCATTTATTCTGCAATTTCAAAGGTCATGTGAGCTATCAAAATATTACTCCTTTGGTTGGAAACAGTTGGTGTATACAACTTTAAACTTTGGAATTAAACAGTTGGTGTATAGAAAAATAAGTCTGAAAATTTAACTCATAAATCTTAATATCAATGTCATAGATTATACTCTAAAAAGTACATGAAACCCAAATAAAAGCTTAATTTTCCGAATGTTTTATAAAGAATAACGCTGAAATGTTTTCTAATTCTGCACCAATTGTTACGTACCGCGGGCAATACCAGTAGAATTTTTGCACTTACCAGCCAAAATTAGCACCAGTTGCCAGAGATTTTTTCGCGTCTTGGTTTGTCTTTTTCGACTCTCTTTCTTGAAATTTAGGCCGTGTTTTTAAATGGACCTCATTATCAGGCACTGTCTTGGAGTTATCTCTGCGCGCGTGGGACGCAGCCTCAAAAATTGCTTCCAGAGCTTGCAGGTCGTAGGCTTGAGACATGCACGTTGCCAGATGCACGAGAGCACGTTGCGTGGGTGCCAACACGCGCCCGCTCAACAGCGTTGCCAGATGCGCATCAGTGTGTTGTTGCGAGTGCTTTGGCTCCTCACCCAACTGAAATTTTAAAGAGTTAATTCATTACCAAGTTTACTAAAGAGTGGCATAAATCCTGGTCAAGTATTAATGCTCATTTTCAAAGCGATTTTTTTGGAAAATCCAATATTTAGATTTGACTAATTTGAAATTTTTATAAAGATAAATGCATTAAAGCTTACCAACAAATTATCTCGTTTTGAATGAATACTTTTTACTAATTTGATTCAGAACTTCTTTTCTGTATCTTATCTACCAATAACATGGTACCCGTCATGGTACCCGTCAAATGGTACCCGTTGAAATTCCTTGATTTAAAAGTGTTTAAATTAAGGAGCTATGAAATAAAATAGATTTTTCAGTTTTACCCATAAATATTTTTCATCGGTATGTATAGAACTTCCATTCTGTATCTTATCTACTGATAACATGACCGTGTAAAAAATAGAAGCTAATATGTACCAGAAAAATTTGAGTGTTTTATAGTGATTCGGCGCCTTTAGTATCCACAATACAATGCTTATAATACATGCGTACCCGTTCTGATTTCAGTTCAATAATTTTTCGTCAGTAATAGATAGGAGTAATAGGATGGACACAGAGAAAGAGAGAGAGATGGAGATACACTATCTATTATATACTAGACTTGTAAACCCACCGGTGAAAATTCACGTGTTTCTCAATTATTTTTCATTTTATTTGCCAGTTAATGCGAGCTTTGCGAAAGAACTTCCACATTGAAGGATGTGCCGTTAGTATCCGCAATACAAAGCTTACAATACATACCGAATTTTCTCCCATCTAAATCCTTAAGAGCGTGACAGAGATACAGACGGACCAAGCAAGCAAGCAACAAACTGTGTATTATTATATAGTGTAATATAATAGCTCCTGTGGAAATTTCACGGTCTACATTTGACTAATTTAAAATTATTATAGAGACGAATGTACTAAAGGTTTATGACGAATTATTGTTTTGAATGAACATTATATATATACACAAAACTTCCATTTTGTATCTTAAACCGGACACACAGATATAAAAGGAGAGATAGAGAAAAATGGAGATACACTGTGTATTAAGTAAATTGTCTTTTTTATGAATAATATGAGTATTTTGCTCTTAATTTCTTTGATGGATGCCACAAACATACCTATAAATTAATCAAACTTCAAGAAATTATAATATGACTGGTGTTAATAAATAGATGGCTTAAAATACAATTAATTAGAGATTTAATGCAGAGAAAAATTCATTTTCAATCAATAACTTTTGTTCAGTGGTACACACAAAATGGTAGAGTTATGAAGTAGGTATAGCACTCCTATTTTTCGAAGTCCAGGAGCTAATATTCATTATTCCTCCATTATATGTTATTCTTATCTGACCATTGCTCATATTAATAGTTCCATTAGATCAAAATATAATTAGCACCTCTATTGAAAACACTAGAACACGCAAAACTATTCTAACATGCACTAAATCTAGATAAATGCGCTACATATTCTTCATAATTGAATTAATTTATTAAATTTCTATGTACATAGTCGTGACATTTCTACACGTCAAAGACGATCAAACATTTTATATGAAACTTATTCTTCAGTTAAACGTCAAATGAAAGGAAAATCCAAATTGTTCCATTGGGTTAGATAGTTAAATGTTTTTTGTAAAACCCGTAGTGTTGTTCAGGTGGGTCGAGATACTTAAATATTTGATGTAAAGTCCGTAGACTTTCTTGACCTATATTCAGTGAACTACATACATACATAAGAACGGGTAAAATAGGGATGTTAATAACAGCGTACAATAAATATGTACTATTTATTTGAACACTGTATATATAGTTCCTGTATAAATTCTACTCTTGAAAAGTCATAAAATAAGGGCGTTTTCGAACCATAATTGAGTTATAAGTTTGAATAGATTTGACTAATTTGAAATTTTGATACAAACGAATGTATTAAAGTTTTACGACAAATTACTGCACTTTAAATGAGTATTTTTCATGAAAATATGCAGAACCTACAGTTTGTATCTAGTCTACCAATAACGTAGCCTAGATAGTGCCTGCGGAAATTACACGGTTTAAAAGTGATAAAATTAAGAATCTAATACTGAGAATGACCGTCGTGTGTTTATGTATTTATTTATCAATATTTTTTTATTTATATATTTATTTATTAATTTATATGTTTTGTGTCACTTTAAAAAATTAGAGAGATCCAGAGCTTTATATACTCGAGTCCGTATTGTGGATACCGAGTTCGGCGGGGTATCGCCCTATGATTGGGGTACATTGTACCCGAATATGACACGAATTGCAGAGTCAATTGCAACAGTAAAAAACTAAGTGTCTAAGTTTTCACTAGGAAAGTTGTCATTAAAGAAATACTCAATTAGAAAGTTTGTCCTTTGTAAATATACATAAAACTTGATATAATGCATTGCGTTCTTATATGTAATTTTATTTAATATCTTTCCAACAGTATTTGCCATCTTTTTTGATGGCACGGATATTATTACAAAATCTCTGCCGTCATTTTTGACGGCTGGATACACCAGTCTATAAAATAAAATACAAGTGTCAGTTGCACCTGTGGTATTACCAGGACCTGGATATTTTTATTGAATACATACAGAGTTTCCATTTTGTATCTTATCCACCGATAACATGACCGTGTAGGAGAAGGAGGTTAATAACAGAAAAAAATATGCTATTTTATAGTAATCCAGCGGCTTTAGTATCCACAATACAATGCTTATAATGCATGTATACCCGTTTTAGTTTCAATTTAACCCTTTTTCTTCAGTAATAGAAAGAAAATAATAAGACGGACTCACAGATACAGAGAGAGAGAGATGGAGACACACTATTCCACCATATAATAGACAATGTATCTCCATCTCTCTCTATTTGTGTGTGTCCGTCCCATTACTTCCTATCTATTACTGAAGAAAAATTTTTGAACTGAAATCAGAAGGAATATGCATGTAGTGTAAGCATTGTATTGTGGATACCAAAGGTGTCCGATTATCATAAAATACTCAATTTTTTCCTTTATTAGTTTTCATCTCTTACACGCCCATGTTATCGGTAGATAAGATACAGAATGGAAATTCTGTATATATTCATGAAAAATATTCAAATTCTGATAGTACTACGAATAAAACTGAAAAAATGTCTTTATTTCATAAATCCTTAATTTTGTCACTCTTAAATAAATAATTTTAACAGGTGCTATCTGGGTCATGTTATCGGTAGATAAAATACAGAATGGAATTTCTGTACATATTGATGAAAAGTTTTATTTAAAACTCAATTTATTGTAAACCTTTAATGGATTTATCTCTATGATGATTTTAAATTAATCAAATCTAAATCGTTGAATTTGCACGAAAACTGGCTAGTATTTAACTAAAACACAACAATTTGTTGTGAATCTTTGATACATTCGTCTTTATAATAATATCAAATTATTCATATCCAAACCGTGGAATTTCCCCGAGAACTATCTTGTTTATTATATAAGTAGATATAGATTATGATCAGGTTTGAGTTATTTTAATTACTAGTAGAGCCACACTTGAAATTAACGTGTTTGTTCCTGAATTTTTTCGTTTGGTTTTCCAGCGGAGTCGGGCTTTGCAAAGGAGTTTCCACATTGAAGGATGTGCGTTTGATATCCAGAATACTATGCTTACAATATGTACATGTATACTCTACCGAATTTTCTCCTATCTAAATCCTTAAGAGCGTCACAGAAAGACAGACCAAGCAAGCAACATAATGTGGAAGTGTGGAATTGGCTTAGGCTTTTCTATACTTGTATTACGCTCTAGCCATACCACCATCTACCACTGCGCAGTACCTGCAGGCGGTGCTAAAACACTACTTTTTCTCCCGCAATCCCTGGACTCTATGACCCCAGACAAAAACATTTCAGTTCGTCCGTGTCCGGGAAAAGAAAAGAAGCGAGAGACTCGGTATCTTGATATCGTTTTCTTAGTACTCAATTGCCGCCGATTTTGTTTTTCTGCTCGTGTAATTAGCTATTCGGTCGCCTGTTGCGGTTGTCTGCTTATTGACGACAGGCGAGCTGGAAAATTTGGTAGTGGCATCTCTATTTGTGAACATTCGTTCATATATGTATTTTTGTGAACATTCACGAATGTATAGATGCCCCCAAACAAACAAAACTACAAAAACATTCTTGTTTCTTATATATTTTCTGGCAGTTCAAAATTCGTGAACCAGGAAAGCAGAAGAACGGAGAAAGAAATCAACAAAGAATAAAAAATCTCTTCACTATTAAAATACAGTCTTTGTCGAAAAATTTGAATTCATGCATTCATCATATTCATAACTGTTGTGTTCAGTTTCCTAGTAATGAGTGAATCTGCTAAAATGAACAAATCTTTATTTCTGCCCAATTTCTAGTTAATTTCCTTGATGAATTCAAATTTCAGTTCACAAATTTTAAATTGTGAAGATCGTTTGAATACTCAAATGCTTGTACACGATCAATTGTCTTGAAGACACAAGTTTGTGATGTCGACTTATGAAATTTATTATTATTCCATGAATGTGTCTTTTTCTTCCATCATCAGTTTAAGATGCAGCGCTTGGCTCTTCTCTTAGACAAGTGTTTGTTAAACAAATTTTGTTTATATACACCTCACTAATTTTTCAATTGATAAAATTGTAATTGCTACATGAAAGTTTACTTAGTAATTAATTTTGTAACTGTTATATAATCTGCTAATTATGAATGGATAATTGATTAGTAATCGATCAGCACAACACTAATAATTAATCACTATTTAATTATCACTATTGATCATTTGTTCATTAGGATAAACAAATTATCCGTCAATAACTTGCCATTATATGATTACCTGTTTTCAACTAAAATTTCGTACTCAAAAACACACTATATATTCATTCATGTTATAAGGAACTCCATCATTGCCCGTTTTTAATACCATTTTTGTTTCATGAAAAGAGTGGCATGTCACACAACTCACAGGCCTTCAGTATCACTGGTGTCCACTTGAACAGCATCTTGTGTTGCTCAAGCTGACAAATACTGATGCATGCAGCTCATACAGAATGGTTCTCAAAAAGCGAGAGATGGACGGCAAAAGGAGAGTGTAATTGCCTCTCCATATCATCTAAGTTTTATCTACATTTTCTTATTTTATCTTCAATTATTTGTTTTTTCTTTACGCAATTCAAACACGGAGAAACTTAGTATGATGTTAGGATACATCAACTTTTTGATACGTAATTTATAACGAACAATAATTGTTTTTCTCCTAGTGAGTTAATGAATTTGTGATAGTGTTCATTGCATTTAACGCATAAGTTTAATTCGTATAGATAAAACAAACTATACACTTGTCATGACTAGCTCTAGCTATCAAACCCTTACAGCATCACAAGCCTAGACTGCTAACATGGATGTCACAATGCGTGTAGCACTGCAGTCTTCACGGGTCCTTCAGTATCATGTGTCTAATATGTTCTTTCGCTATTTCCAAACCATATTTGATTGTGGCCAAATATTTCACGTGTTAGAGAAAATGAGTTTTACGGTAAGTTTCTTTTTTACTGAGCAGTTCAAACATGAAAACTTATGTTCAGTCGCTGGTATATTTGAACATAAAATTTTTAGCTTACGCACAGCTCCAAAAAACATAGAACCTCGTTTTAGTTAACAGTTTAAATACAAGGATATTAAGCTAAGCATGGGTTCTATTCAATCTCAAAATTTAAGTTGTATAGCAGTTCTGTAACGCTAAAGTTAAGTCACACAAATATCTCTGTGATATTTCCATGTGTGAGTGAGCGCCAATTTTGAACCGAATCTAAATATTTGAGTGTAGCATAGTTTCATTGGTGACTGAGCTGCCAGTTCTTGCATGACACTTGTAAAAATTTTGAATGCTGTGGTGTTTTCAAAATATTTGATAATTATTGTATTTCTTCATGGACACTTCTTTGGAAAAATAAAAATCCTTCGAGTTTGTAATTTTTTCCAAGAAATAGAAGCGTAAAAAGCATTTACTCCCATTTATTTCGTGCAACGCATTTCGTTTATTCAACAAAAACCAAAAGGATTTCCAGCCCCAAGTTTTGAGCAATTCTCAGGTCCTTCACGATACTCTACGCTCAAGTACAAAGGACGAGCCAGAAAATCTACCTCTTCATTTCGCCGTACGAATAACACAGAAACGGTTTCCGAGGGCCAGAAAGTGCACAATTGATTTCAAATCAGTGCCCACACCATGCAAGGCTGAGTTAAGGCACGGGGTTAATTTACGTCCGAAAGTGATGCTGAAAGCACCATCACCTGCACCGCAAGTATGGCGAAGAGCAACTGGAGAGATCTCTAATGGCAAGAAAACCAGCCACTAATGGAAGACAGCTGTTCTTTAATTGCCTGTTAGTGCTCTTGACGATGTCGTTTGCTAGTGCTAACGATCCTTGGCCAACGACCCTTCAAAATACGACAAGCAGCGACAACATCTCGTGAAATGAAGAACCAGCGAGCCAAATTTAGGCGGAAAGTCTACGGCTCAAAGTACGCTTTCTTTCACTGGCAGATAAGAGAAGAAGTGTGAGGAAGTGGTAGAATACTCACACTTCGATCGCTCCTTTTTGCAAGAAATCCAGTTTTTCAAACTCGATTCTGGTGCAATACAATTCTTGAAAGATACAAAATATTGCTTAGCGTTGAGGTTTGATACTTCACAATCGTGAATAAGTGCATATACCAACGCTTAGACGGGTATGATTCCATAATGCATTAGCAGAGGTTTCTTACTGAATGGTTATGACAAAAATTCATATGAGGAAGAATTAAAAATTCTTCGAGAATGAACAGAAAATATTCATTTCTTCTTATGAAAAATGTATATCTAATGAAGTTAAGAGATGAATTTTAGTCATGTGGCAGGCGTTTTAGTTGCACTAAAAGAGAATAAAAAAGTATATAATAATGCATAATATGATTTTTCTCACAGTTTACCTCCGCTTGGCAAATGTCGCCGGCAGTTTAGTTTTATTACACACGTACGACACATTATGATCACTGATCACACTATCATTGATCACTGATCACACTATCATTGATCACTGATCACACTATCATTGATCACTGATCACACTTTCATTGATCACTGATCACACTATCATTGATCACTGATCACACTATCATTGATCCCTGACTACACTATCATTGATTACTGATCATGACTAAAATCAAAAAATAATTTTTATTGGAGATTAATCATATTAGGAAAATAATGTAGCACCTTTGCAAAAAATTATGCATCGAATGAATCAAAGTCAGTAAAATATGAGTCAAGGTCAGTAAGATATGAGTCAAAGTCAGTAAGATATGAGTCAAAGTCAGTAAGATATGGGTCAAAGTCAGTAAGATATGGGTCAAAGTCAGTAAGATATGAGTCAAAATCAGTAAGATATGAGTCAAAGTCAGTAAGATATGGGTCAAAGTCAGTAAGATATGAGTCAAAGTCGGTGAAATATGAGTCAAAGTCGCTAAGATATGAGTTATTCAGTAAGATATGAGTCCAAGTCAAGTTAGTAAGCTATGAGTCAAAATCAGTAATAAAAGTATGAGTCAAAGTCAGGATGATTCTTATACCTCAACTGAATCTGTCATAGACCTATGTGAGAACTAAACTCCATTAGCAAAGTTTACTTTAACTTTGGAAAATCTACATATATAATTGACAATGTATCTCCATCTCTCTTTCTCTCTCTCTCTTTCTACCACTCTCTATATGTGTGTCCGTCCCATTACTTCGTATCTATTACTGAAGAAAAATTATTGACCGGAAATCATAATCAGAACGGGTATGCATATATTACAAGCATTGTATTGTGGATACCAAAAAAGCCGGATCACGATAAAATACTCAATTTTTTCCGTCAGTAACTTTCTTCTCTTACATGGTCATGTTATCGGTAAATACGGTACAGAATGGAAGTTTTGTATATATTCATGAAAATTATTCAGATTATGATAGCACTACAGGTAAAATTAACTTATGAATTTTCTTTCATAGATCCTTAATTTTATCATTTTTAAACCAAGTAATTTCAACGAGTACTATCAGGGCCATGTTATCGATAGATAAGATACAGAATGAAACTTCTGTACATATTAATGAAAAGCATTCATCTTCAGAATAATTTTAAATTAATCAAATTTAAATCCTGGAATTTTCACGGGAACTGTCTAGTGGTTAAAAAACAAGCTTTTATTGAGGTCACATGATGCGTTGATCTTTTATAAATGAATTGAATAACCAAACTTCAATCATGCCCAGATTATCTTTCACAAAAACAAATCTTTAAGGAAACACACTCCTGGACTCCTTATAACTAAACTAGCGCTGTTTCCAACAGGGACTTGGCTGCTCCCCATGTTTTGCTAAGACCAGAAAACAGACAAATAGTGAACGTTTTGTTTTGAAATGTGGGCAAAACATGTAAAATTCAGTCAGTCTTTTGTGTAAGATTTTTAGCGAGTCAAAAATCAGGAGAAATAATTATCCACTTATATAATCTAATACTAAGAATGACCGTCGTGTGTTTATACATTTATTTATTTATTCATTTAAATATTTATTTATTTATTTTTATGTTTCGTGTCACTTTCAAAAAAATTAGAGAGACCCAGAGCCTTATATACTCGAGTCCGTGTCGTGGATACCGAGTTCGGCGGGGTATTGCCCTATGATTCGTGTACATTGTACCCGAATATGACACGAATTGCAGAGTCAATTGCAGCAGTAGAAAACTAAGTGTCTTAGTTTTCACTAGAAATTTTGTCATTTAAGAAATACTGGATTAAAAAGTTTGTCCTCTGTAAATATATATAAAACTTAATATATTGCATTGCACTCTTATATGTAATTTTATTTAATATTTTTCCAACAGTGTTTGCCATCATTTTTGATGGCACAGGTATTATCACAAAATATCTGCAGTCATTTTTGACGGCTGGGTACACTAGTAGACTGTATAGTTCCCTCTCTGTGTGTGTCCATCCCATAACTTCCTATCCATTAGTGAAGATAAATTATCTAACTGAAATCAGAACGCGTATACAAGTATTATCAGCATTGTATTGTGGATACTAAATCGTCGCATCACCGTTTTCTGTTATTGCTGATTTTTTCGTTATTGACTTTTTCTTTTACACGGCCATGTTATCGGTAGATAAGATACGGAATGGAAGTTCTGTATATACCAGACAGTTCCTGTGTAAGTTCTACGGTTTAGATTTTACTGATTTGAAATTATTATACTGATGAGTGCATTAAAGATTTGCGAGAAATTATTGTGTTTTAAATGAATATGTACCATTAACATATGCAGAACTTCCATTGTGTATCTTATCGATCGATAACATGGCCCAGATAGTACATGTTGAAATTCCTTGATTTAAAAGTGGTAAAATTCAGGATCTATAAAATACATTTTTCCGTTTACCCGTGGTATTATCAGAATCTGAATATTTTTCATGAATGTATACAGAACTTGCATTCTATATTGTATCGACCGATAACATGGCCGTGTAAAAGAAGAAAGCTAATAACGGAAAAAATAGCGTATTTTATAGTGATCCATCGCCTTTATCCACAATACGATGCTTATAATACATGCATACCCGTTCCGATTTCAGATCAATAATTTTTCTTCAGTAATAGATAGGAAGTGATGAGACGGACACACACAGATAGACAGAAAGAGATGGAGATACATAGTCGATTATATATGTAGATCGATTCATGAAAAATATTCATATTCTGATAGTATTTAAATTAACAATCAGCATTTAAATTAACTACTAAATCTTAATTTCATGTAAATCAAGAGCTGATGTAAAATCTGAAACAAATCAACAACTTTTAGCAAATGTTGAATCAATATTTAGAAAATGTAAAATTAATATGTAGTTATCAAACACATCAAACGGTCTTAATTTACCGTTAAAGATGCTCAGAGCTTGTTCGCTACAATATGAGATAGTAAATATAAGCCCCCTTCAATATTCAAAGAAATCCTACACTTGTTAGATGAATTCACTATAATTCATGAATAAAGAACTCACTATTATTCATAGGCAATTAAAGTCCATTAAGCAGGAGACCAACAGACAATTATTGTTGCTTGTATTTATCGATCAATAATTACTGGAGTGCATTAAACACGAGATCTATCTTCTACTTCTATGTCGTGTTTATTTAAGGCCTCGAAAACTAGTCCATGTAGCCTCAGGTCAGAAGGTAGGTTAAGTTTTTCTTTTGTTCACAAATTCTGCAACTGCAGTAAGCTGAAGGCAGTAGGACTCCAGGCGAGACTAATGACCACTGGACGGACCACTAATGAGCACTGGACGGACTACTAATGACCACTGGACGGACCACTAATGAGCACTGGACGGACTACTAATGAGCACTGGACGGACCAC